>JADLIF010000758.1:0-131302 GCA_016648015.1 Steinernema khuongi | reverse complement strand
ATAAAGCGCATTCAAAAACAACAAATATCCGCCGAGAATTTAGCCGTTTTTCCGGCGTCTAAGGATTCGCGTCGTTCTTGGCCCAGGATCCCACCGCGAACCGTATTTCACTCAGCTTCCGACTATATATGAGTTTGTTTTTTAAATTAAATTTGAATCACTGCATAATTTGCTATTTTGATTATCATTTGTTTTTACCATGTTTATGTTGAAAGGGATAGCGCAGACAAATAAAAAAATGGAGACTCTGTAGTGTAAAGATGTTCATGTCATGTTACCAATTGCGGGTTCCGCCAAAAATGTTGAATGAGGTCACATTCGTAGTTAAAGGATAGTTATCTTTATTGTTTTGAAACAAGTGTAACAAGTTACGCGAATAAGTGATGAAAACACAGCGAATAAGAACATGGATGGAAGATCACTAAGCAGCCAAGCCCAACCGTCCTACTGCTTTCCACATGGTTCGTAGCGGCGCTGCTCCAGATTCTCTTTTATCTCCTGAGAGACATCCGCCCACGACTGGACCCTGGTCCCCAACTGGCCACAGATGTTCATCTTCATCGCACCGTCAGCGGTCTTTCCTAAGGAATAATTGTCAGTTGTCTTACTACCTTTCTCTTACCCAGAAGAAGGTAACTTTCTCCGAATTCGAGGTGTTCAATACCACACGCAGCAGAAGACTTTGCTGTCTCAATGGTCACATTGTTTCCTTCGCCGAGAGAGCCCTAATTATCCAAGATTAACACCATGGATCAACGAGATAGCACCTTGAAGATACGGTTAGCGGTTCCGCTGAAGAAGATCCGGTGGCTGTCTTCGTCTGGGTCGACCGACGAATTCGATATTTTGAAAAGACCGACTAAAAAAGGACACATAAAACACATGTTGAAACGTGAATGTTTCTATGCATCAGCACTGATTCGTTCTCTCGAAAAATACATCTGTTGCTTTTTGTACTTGTATCATACCACTTGAAGTATAGTTTTATCGCAGTGATTGTTCCCTATTTGCGACTCGTGAACGGATTTGGATTTTCATACTTACCCCAGTCAGCTGCACAGAAGAGCTCCTTGTCCGCTCTAGGAAAGCAGTCACAGGCGAGGGAGAGACTAAGAGGGAAAATAAGGAAAAGGAGAATGGAGCGCATCTTCATATGTTTTTGTGACCTCCAACGGTGATCTGTGCTTCCGCGTGGGGAGAGAGCAGAACAGAAACGGGCGAAAGTGGAGATTCCACACAGTCACCGCACGGCGATGTGCTCGCGTGCTCCGCGACGCGGAACAAAACCCAGTAAACAAAGCGTTTGGCAGTTCGGGGATGACGTGCCGTCAGCGAGCACCCACAGTGCCGTGCGGATAGAAGACCAAGGTTCAGGCTGAGGATAATCGAATAGAACTTTGACATTTCAGTTAACGAAGACAAAATACAGTGTAGTGGGTGGTACATTCCCAAAGCATTTTCTTCTTCGCGCTATAATGTAGGCCCTTGCCGCAGCTTTTTCTCGAAATAGCGTCGGGTTCCACTCGAGAACAAAGAACGATAAAGAAATCGTTGGAGAGCATGTCCCAGGAGCAAATCCACATAAAAGAGTCGTTCCCATAAGAGCTTCAGTCTTCACCGCCATGTTCCGTCTTCTCCTCCTCACTGTGCTCGTCGGAGTTGCCTTGGGATGCTCCTGTGCACCAGCCAACCCATCTGACAAGCAGCGCTTCTGCGGTTCTGATTTTGGTAGCTCCCTAACGTAATCATCACGAAATGATATCCATTTCAGTCGGCCATTTCAAGATTCTCAATCGAACTTCGAACCCTGCCGAACTTTCGCTTCTCTACACGGTCGAAGTCATTTATGTGTTCAAGGTACTTCACCTAGCGTTACAATAGATCATAATACATGCTTTAGAGCGCCAACGGCCATCTCAAGAAGGGAGAAGTGGTCGAGATCAAGACCCGATCCACATCGGATATGTGCGGAGTGGACTGGCTTGAAGTGGGCAGCGAGCACCTCCTCAACGGTTAGAACAGTTTTAAAGATGAACGATAAATGCGCGCTTTTAGGTTCCGGTTTGAACGACTCCTTGAACCTGAGCAACTGCCTCATCTTCCGTCCCAGCCTCTGGTCACAGGTCACCGATGGAGTCAAGGAGAACCTAAAGAACGGAGGTTTTGAGCCTTGCGCCAATCTTTAAACTGCCTTTTCGCAGTCAATAAATGAACTGAATCCCGCAATTTGATGTGAAGCATTGAAGCAACAACAATATGGCTCCAAAACACTATTGAACAACACATCCATCTCCCTTATACCATCATCATCAACTACTGCTTTTCGGTAGCCCACAGAGACAAAGTCCTAACGCATCTAAGAAGCGACTTCAAGTAACGCAGTGATCAAAAATCAGATTTCCTTAATCAGCGGAAAGTTTCTCACATGTTTTTGGACCAATTGATCTGCTCTTTCGAATTGCTGAACAATAGTTCCCAAAACATTTCCCTCTTTTCCACATTCGCCTCCCTCAGAGCAGAATCATCTCTCACAGAGAGAGGATCATCGATCGCTGAGAAACGCATAATGTGGAAAAGCAATGTTTGTAAATCACGCTTTATGACCACGGTCTACCATTATAAAAGCAGCGATCAGGGAAGCACCACTCATTGCCGATATGTTTCGTCTTCTCCTCACCAATGTGCTACTCGGAGTCGCCTTGGGATCCGTCTGTAAGATGTTCTTCTCCGATGTGAAATTCCTGAAGAATACTTATTGGAAGTCCGATTTTGGTATATTCCTAGCATCAGATTAGCTAATGACTTACGTGTTCAGTCGCCCATTTCAAGATCGTCGCCCATTTGTCGCCCGAAGAGCAAACTCACACGCTCGTCCTCATCTACACTGTCGAAGTGGTCAAGGCCTTCAAGGTTCTTCTTGATGATTGCTGATTGTAGCCAAAGTGTTTCAGGACAGGTACAACTTTTTCACCAAAGGAGAGAAGATCACCGTCGTTGTATTCAACAGTCCGGAGCTTCAGCTGGGCAGCGAGTACATCGTGAGCGGCTGGAAGAAGAGCTATTACCCCAATGATTGTCAGGCGGTCACCAAGCCTAGTGTTTGGGCCTTGGTCAACGGAACCTCCACTGAATGTCTTTGATCACCACTGAAATGATAAATAAATGAATTTGCCGTCCATTTAAAAGGAGTAAGCAAGGCGGGCATTGTTCGATCTTCCGTCCAAAGCTCTGGATTGACACCACAGATGACCGAGGTCGAGATGAGGGAATTGCAGTTCCCTGTAGAGGATTTTTCCAAGTAGTCTGACCTTTGGCTGCACAGGAATCTTTGATTCTTTGATTTTGAAAGCCAAACAGAACTGACTTCACCGTGCATAATAATTTACTTTTCGGTTCATGAATATAGGCTACGCTGTAGCAAGTGCCATTTCATCGATACAGTTCTATCTTCGCGCTATATTATAGCCCCTTGCTGCAAGGTCTGTGCTTTTTCTCGAAATAGAGTTGGGTGTCACTCGAGAACAAAGAACGATAAGGAAATTGTAGGACAGCACGTATCACAAGCACAAATATTCTACATAAAAGAGTCGACCCCAAAGCATCTTCAGTCTTCACCGCCATGTTCCGTCTCCTCCTCCTCACTGTGCTCATCGGAGTTGCCTTCGGATGCTCTTGTGGACCGACCAACCCTTCCGACAAGCAGCGCTTCTGCGGCTCGGATTTCGGTAGCTCCCTACCGTAATCCTCACAAAATAATATTACTTTCAGTCGGCCACTTTAAAGTTCTCAACCGTAGATCGCACCCTGCCGAACTCTCGCTCCTCTACACGGTTGAAGTCATCGATGTATTCAAGGTACTTCACCTAGGCTTACGATAAATTATAATGCATGCTTCAGAGCGCCAATGGACATCCCAAGAAGGGAGAGGTGGTCGAGATCAAGACCCGATCCAACTCAGCGATGTGTGGAGTGGACTGGCTTGTAGTCGGCACCGAGTACCTCCTGAACGGTTAGAACAGTTTGAGGAATGAACGATAAGGATGAACTCTTTTAGGATCCGGGTTTGGCAACTCCTTGAACCTCGGCTACTGCTCCATCTTCCGTCCCAGCCTCTGGTCGCAAGTCACCGATGGAGTTAAGGAGAACCTTAAGAACGGAGGTTTTGAGCCTTGTGCCAATCTTTAAACTGCCTTTTTGCAGTCAATAAATGAACTGAATCCCGTTTCCCCAACTTTTTTCAACCGTAGATGACGCAGGATAACCAAACAGAACTGACTTCACCGTGCAATTACTTTTCAGTTCATCAATATAGGCTACGGTGTAGCAAGTGCGACCCAGCCGACAGATTTGCTTCTTTGCGCTAGACTGTAGCCCCTTGGTTCAATGTCTGTGCTCCTTCCCGAAATAGCGTCGGGTGTCACTCGAGAACAATGAACGATGAGGAATTCGTTGAAGAGCACGTCCCGCGAGCACAAAGAATCCACGTAAAAGCGTCGACCCCAAAGCATCTTCAGCCTTCATCACCATGTTTCGTCTCCTCCTGCTCACTGTGCTCGTCGGAATCGCCTTCGGATGCTCCTGTGGACCGAACAGCCCCTCTGACAAGCAACGTGTCTGCGGCTCCGACTATGGTAGCTCCCTACCGTAATCCTCACGAAATAATGTCATTTTCAGTCGGCCACTTTAAGGTTCTCAATCGTAGATTGCTCCCTGCCGAACTCTCGCTCGTCTATACGGTCGAAGTCATCGATGTATTCAAGGTAGTTTACCTAGGGTTACGGTGTATCATGAAAGATGGTTTAGAGTATCAACGGCCATCCCAAGAAGGGACAGGTGGTGGAGATCAAGACCGGATCCAAACCGGAGATGTGCGGAGTGGACTGGCTTGAAGTGGGCAGCGAGCACATCTTGAACGGTCAGAGAGATTTGATCATTGGACTGCAAATGGGCACTTTTAGGATCCGGGTTTGGCAACTCCTTGAACCTCGATTACTGCTCCATCTTTCGTCCCAGCCTCTGGTCGCACTTCATCGATGCAGTGAAGGACGATCGGAAATTTCAAGCCTTGTTCCAATCTTTACCGTGCCTTTTTGCATCAAATAAATGAACTGAATCCCGAATTTGATGTACTTTTGGACCTTTTGATCTCTCTGATCTGCTCTTTCAAATTGCTGATCACTTTTTCCAAAACATTTCCCACATTCGCCTTTCTCAGAGCATGTCATTTTTCCAGAGAATCATCGGTCACCTGAGGAACGCACAACATGTTTGGAAATCGCATCCCACGACCTCACAATCTGAGCATAAAACCGAGCGATCGGGCGTCGGCTGCATTCTGAACTTGATGTGTCGTCTTCTTCTTACCACTGCGCTCTTTGGAGCCGCTTTCGGATCTGTTTGTAAGGTGTTCTTTTCGAATGTGGAATTCATCGACGATCCCTTCTTGTATTCCGATTTTGGTACGCTCCTCAGCTAAACTCCTCTTATAATAAGAGTATTTTCAGCTGTCCGCTTTAAGGTCGTCAAAATAGAATCACCCGAAGAGCAAACTCACACGCTCGTCCTCGTCTACAGAATCAAAGCCGTCAAAGTCTTCAAGGTGCTGCCCAACAATTTCTGACTTTACCCTCTTATATGATTTAGGACAAATACGATTTCTTCACCAAAGGGAAAGAGATCACGGCCGTCGTCTTCAACAGCCCTAAGCTCCAGCTGGACATCGAGTACATCGTCAGTGGCTGGAAGGAAGGCTATTACCCCGAAAAATGCCAAGTTCTCTCCAGTCCCAGTCTTTGGGCCCCGGTGAACGGAACCTGTTGAATGCCTTTGATCGCTACTGAAATGAAGAATAAATATGCAATATATGCTAACAGGCCTAACTGATGCATTGGATTTTGTGACCAAAATGTACGGCTCCGCTTCAGCCGTGTGAAAGTTTCGATTCCATTTTGCACGGTTGCGGGCCTGCTGTGTCCCATATTCTGTATCAAACTGATCATCAGTCAACTGTCAAGTATGTCGCACCTACTCGAATTCGTATCCTATCTGCTGGCACCAACCCACAGTGGTCCTGTGGTGTAGTGGTTATCACGTCTGCTTCACACGCAGAAGGTCGCCGGTTCGAACCCGGCCAGGACCTGTGTTTTTCTCTTTTTGTTATCGAGCATCCACATGGGTTTTCGATCGATGCGAAGGCGTATAGGTGAAGGTGCGAAGGCGACGATAAAGATATTCCTGATTCGTATTTGGAGTGCCGCCCGATTCTTTTATTTGTATGGATGCAGTGACGACCGATATGTCTTCTAACATAAGGTTTCTTGTTCCTTACGTTCCACTGTGCTTTATTCGTTGAGATAAATTCAAAGATAAAACTTCCGCTATAATCTCGCACTTCCACGTAAGTAGTAATATATGTACAACTAGTGTGAAAATCGATAAATTGACAACTAGTGTGAAAAATCAAGGGGGCGGTCCGCCGCCAGTGACCGACGGTCACTGTGCCTGCCGACGGCCCATGTGACCTATGGGAGAGGGTCGTCCAATGGGATCCAATGGGTCCGTCTGGAAGGATTCTGAAGGATTCTGACCTTGAGGATTCTGAGATGTTTCCTGACATGTGACATATCGATGAGAAGCGCGTGATGCGCTGAATCCTATTCACCGTGATTCTTCGATGGTCGGGATTCTGTGTGACTTCTGAAGGATTCTGACCTTGAGGATTCTGAGATGGTTCCTGACATGTGACATATCGATGAGAAGCGCGTGATGCGCTGAATCCTATTCACCGTGATTCTTCGTTGGTCGGGATTCTGTGTGACTTCTGAAGGATTCTGACAGAGAGGATTCTGAGATGGTTCCTGACATGTGACATATGACATGATATGTCTTCTAACATAAGGTTTCTTGTTCCTTACGTTCCACTGTGCTTTATTCGTTGAGATAAATTCAAAGATAAAACTTCCGCTATAATCTCGCACTTCCACGTAGCATAACTGCAAGACCTTCACACCGTTTTCACACCGTGCTCGGATAACTTCATATTTTGAAAGATTTTCTGCCGGTTACCTGGCTACGGCCGTGTACTTTGCCCTTTAACTTTGCATGTACAATAAGGCTTTCCGTCACCGCTAGGATTTATTAGAGATCATGACCGAATGGAAAACGACCCTCTATTGATCCAGAAAACTGAGAACCGACGTGTGAATCGCGTCGCATGGACTCTATTTCCGTCCATTTCAGAACGCATTCGGAGTTCCGAAATGTGGCCGAGAAGTTCTTAAGCGTGCTGCTGGCCAATCAACATCTACTCCATCTGGCCAGCCTCAGAAGTTCTCGGCCACACTCCCGTCCGGACCTCATCGAGCGCCTTCTTCAACCTTAAGTAAGTCTCTTCCTTCACCCTGACAACAACTACGCTCAATGCAGAATCGAGGGTATTGTTGCTTAAATCTGATGTAACAAATTGCATAAGACACGTAATGAAACTATGTACCAGATCTAGCGATCTGATTGACACCCGTTTCCCTTTCGCGGAGAGGTACTCTTTGGTCATTCCAGGTAACGATACGCTATGGGAAGAACGGATGTCACGAGAGATAGTCACCTGGCAATTCAGGATCAATATGGTCGACTCGATGTTACCATTACTATCCCTGGCCTGTCTCCTACTCCTCCTAGTACCTAAGACCTACCAAGTGTGCGAAGGGACAGACGCGGTCTCTAGCTTCTATGCCGCGCTCCCAATGCCACACCATTGCGAGTTACCGCAGGACGAGACTTTCGCAACAGGGGAAGTCGGAATCTACGTCCTGACCTGGAAAAGCTGACGTTCAAGGGAGCTGTCATGCCGCGCGCCGGCCCCGCCCTCAATTCCACAATGACCCGCGCTGACTCATCTATCAGTGAGTCGCCGGCCCGGTTACGAAACTGTGAAAAGCAGATACTATCACGTCAACATGTGATGATTGTCATTCCAGCAACGCCTGCCCTTTGACCCTATATATATAAACCCACACAACCGTCGTTCGACACCACTCTATATACTAACGTTAACCGACCCCGAGGTGCAGCATCCCGACATGCCTATCACGTAAGTAGTAGTAGTAGAATGTTTCAATATAAATATCTGTTTGTTTCAGTGCCCACGTTAAAGGATATTTTGACGAAGTAGTAATGCGTTTCGGAGGTAGCGCAAATAACCGTCCAAAGGCCTTCATCCGCCTTGAAAACGCTTGTGCGTGGATCTTCGATGAGGACGGCACGCAGCTCACTTTCATCTCCACGATGCCGCACCTCTATATAAGGGTGGATGAACCTTTAAGGCTCAGACTATGGCAGCTAGTAGAAGGAGCTGTAAGTAATTCTAGCTAGTTTAAACTTTTAATATACACTTTAGCAATACGATTTCCGAGGCATCATAGTGGAGAACGATGAAGAGGAGCTTCATCAAATATATGCCAACGATTCGTTCACACGAGGGATGCGGAATTTGAGATGGACTGTGAAGAGGAGCAACCAAACGAGGGTCAATGGCTTCACGATCAGGGGTTTTTTAACTGTCATGTAAGCCTGAGAATAAATCCTGTTGACCCTAGTTAGCTTTATGACTGTTCCCTCTTAGCGACTGATCATTTGCTGGCCCCTCAATTGACTGACCTCTCTATTGGCAACATGCTGCTTACGACAGATCATAATCCTTTCACGACGTTGCGACCGCCGAATTATGGGTACTTAAGGTTACGGTAGCCTATGGGCTTCATATATTTTCCTTTCGGAACTCAAAGGGCCTGTGTTTTCTCTTTCTGTTACCGAGCATCCTCATGGGTTTTCGATCGATGCGAAGGCTTATCTGACGATAAAGACCTGATACGCTTTGAACACGGGTGGTATACGGACATCATTATTTTATTTACGCGCATGGATTCATCGCAAAAGTCGTGCTTCAGTTGCACGGGTTATAACTTCCATTCTCCAAAGCATTCTTCACCTCGTCCGGAACAAGGTTCCAATCGAGACCCTCGAACTGGGCACATGAATTCATACGTAGTCCATCGGAAGCGGTTCCTGACACGAATCTGTCATCCAAAGAACATAAAAGACACCCTACCAGCGAGTAAGTAGTCCGTTCCGTTCTGGAGTCCCTCGATACCGCAGGCGGCTGAGGAGTATTGCGTAAAGAGGAGGTTAGTGGAGCCCACTGTGGGAACGCCATAGACCGCCTGAAACAGAGTGGTCCCACCGCGATTGAGCGAATTGCTTACTCTGAACGCTTTAACGACTTTCACGGTGTAGGACACTTGCTGCTGGTTGTCCGGGTAGGTGTTTCGTTGGAGGACTTTGAAGACACCCACTGAAACAGGAGCTCCGAATGTTAGAATCGCTCGGCCACTGACCCCAGTCAGCATTGCAGAAGACGTCCTTCGGCACGGGAAGGCGGCATTTGCAGGAGAAGGCGACGGCGCAGAAGCCGAGAAGAAGCACGAGGCGATTCATTCCGCTGCGATGGAGAGTCGACGACCGAATCGCCCTTTTATGCGCGTCCACGTTCTCTGGGTGCGTGTCGTCCGCGAGATCTTTGTGTTTTGATCGACTGTCGCCAAGTGGCGCGCGTCGAAACCCTGTATCTGGTTCGCCGTCGGAGTGAGTCATCGTGGTTGTGAGGACGAAAACTAAGCACACTGTTGTGGCGCTTGCGATATTGTAGTGCTGCTAGGAAGTGAAAGTTTAAGTGACAATTATAATTGTTCTACAATTATGACATATAAATATAATACAACATACATCATGAATTGTTTAGTTTGCTGCTTAGGGCTAAACACTGACAGTTAGACCACCATCTCACATGTCCGATGTGGTCTAGTGGTTAGGATTTGCGGCTCTCACCCGCAAGGCCCGGGTTCGATTCCCGGCATCGGAAGAACGTTTTCCACTTTGAGCTACTCATTATTTTGCGTTAATCAGATATTCTTTCTACCAATTATCTGATGTGAACCTTTTCTGGACGTGAACAGTTGATCATTTGATGTCTTCACTAAACACTAAACACAAAAATCGAAAAAGGTCTTCCGATGCCGGGAATCGAACCCGGGCCTTGCGGGTGAGAGCCGCAAATCCTAACCACTAGACCACATCGGACATGTGAGACGGTGATCTCACCGTGAGTGTTCAACAAACAAGGTTTGTTCAATGATCTTTAAGGCTTCTTATCAGCCAGTGCCCCCAATGTAATCAACAAAAGAAGTGTCTGTGTACGCCGATTACGGTTGCGAACGCCACGTTTCGAAGAAAACGAACAACCATAGTGAAGGAAAGTTCCAGAAGGATTCTAGTAAAACAAACATAGAACACTATACCCCAAATATTGACAAGGTACGGTGTACTTCACGTTTACAGCTTTGACACAGCTATCACGGCTAAGCAAGCGATGGCCATATGGGTGCCAGCCCCTTTCTATCACTTTAATACCACCAATAAAAGTGATCTTAAACAAATTAGACATATTTAGCCTTTCCTTCTCGAGGCAAGTTGATTCTGTGATTTCGTACGTTCTAGCCGGATCCACTGTTCACTGACCAGAAAGACCTCTAATCAGAACCGCAAAACCACGAACAAAGGGAATTTCTGTTTACTTTCTTTTGTATTATACGTCACCACTTCCAACGTGTCGTTCAAAGTAGATTATTAAGCATCATATACCCATAACGACCGTCCCTTGTCACGTCAATAGCAATGCTTCGCCCGCTACTTCTTGCCTCCACCGTCTTTGTTCTCTCCTTTGGGTGCAGCTGCGTTCCCCGCACGGAGAAGCAGTCCTTTTGCCACGCAGAATGGGGTAGTTCTCATAAGGGAATTTTCTTGTAACCATATCAACTTTAAGTGGGAGTTTTTAAAATCCTGTGGAAGGAACCGCTTGGAGAACATGACATCTTGTATCGTACTCTGGCAACCGAAGTCTTTAAGGTTTCCTTCTTATACCATACCACCAATCTTATATCATGGTCATTAGGTCAATACGGGAATCCCGATCTTCCGTGGAAGGACGGCTAACATCACATCTCCAAGCACTTCCGCTGCGTGTGGACTCGAGAACCTGCACATCGGAATTGAATATCTGCTTGGTGGCACGTTCCAACATCCTCCTGCTGCCCGGTAATTTCAAAACTCGTTCAGGGAAAGTCGCTAAGTATGGCCCGATGTCTTCGACCTGTGACCTGCTAGGAGGAATGGAGTGGGAGCAGGTGCCCTCTGAGATTAAGAATGCACTGAGGGACGGAGAATATGAGCCATGTGGTCAGGAAGATTAGCGTTGTGTCTCTCATAATAAAGGCATTTATGTGTTCAAGCAAATTCAAGCATTCAAGCAGGTCAAGCAGATTAGCACGGAGTGATAGGCCAAACATACACAAAACAGAAGGCTCTATTATGGTGGCATTAGACGCGAACCAACTTGTCACAACTTGGCGTCGCCTATTTTCGGCGTTGTGATGTCGGCGTCGTCAATTCCCCTATAAATGAAAACAGGATTAGCGGAAAGCTATCCATAAAAAAATAAACTGCAATTCCTAGGACGTTCAACAATAATATAAAACTGGTGTAAGCATCCGATCTACTTTACATCGCTTTGGAATCCTGATGTGACAGTGGATGGGAAGCAAAGGGTTTGTGGAATCTCATCGTCATCTTGACTGAGCTTCTCTAGTATTGAGATGACACCTAAAAATGCGGTTTGGTGTAGCGTACATTCGAAATCTTAAAAGTTGAAAATTCTAGTGACGATTGCGTCTTTTAAAGGTATTTTTCCTTTCCATGCTTTGCAAAACAGGTCGTTTACGATGCTTGCACTCAAAGCTGAAAGAGACTCAAAGAGGATTATTCGAACTTAACCCTGTAGCGCACTTTTCAGCGGAGAAGATAAAAAGGGAGCGCCCAACAAACAGCTTTTCCTATGGCTACGGCCGAACAAAGGGGTGATAAGACATCACGGACGCAATTCCGCTGCTCATGGCTTGACCTTCCACCGAAGTGCGGCTTTCGTGTCACGTTCCTCTGGTTTATCAGTCGGTTACAGGCACAAAAACGTCACCATCATGTGAACAGGTCGCCTATAAATTATTCTCCACCAGAGCTTCCTCACCGCAGTCGCCATGTTTCGCGCTATCATCCTCCTCTCGGTCGTTTCCGTCGCCATTGGATGCGACTGTCCTCAGCGCAGTCCTAAGCAGCTCTTCTGCAACTCCGATATTGGTACGGATCCACGTCTATAAACATTGATTCTGGAGAGTCATTTCAGTCGGCACTTTCACTATAACGCATAAGAAGCTAGTTCGTTCCGATATACTCTACGAGGCGGAGACCATCCTGTTCTTCAAGGTTCTGCTAAAACGATGCCTTCTAAAGGCCAAAACTCAAATTTCCACTTTCCCAGAAATGGCGATTTGCACTATTTAGCTATCTCCGAGAAGCAAAAAGACAATGCTCTTTAGACTCCAAAAGACTACCCATATCACGGTGCCCGGATCTACACCAACAGCCAATCTACCGCTTGTGGCGTCACCGAACTGCAAGAAGGCCGCACATACCTTTTGAATGGTGACACAGCTTACTGCTGGGATCAGTGTAACAAAGCATTTAGGAAAGTACAACGCTTTTGGCGGCTCTATCAGCATCACCACTTGTGGACAGATCGCCGCCACCGAGTGGAGCAAAGTTTCTAGCGACATCAGAAGCGCCCTCATAAACGGAAGTTACTGGCCTTGTCCCAGTAACTGAAGAGTCCTCAGGCTTCTTGATATTTTGCCTTTTAAATGACAGTGGCATAAATAAACGTGCAAAAGACGCAAACAAAGTTGTATGCATCAACAAAGAGGTCGTTCTTAATACTCAAAAGAATGAACTACGGTAACTTGTGGCTTTACGTGGCGCCCCCTTCGAGCAACATGACCTTTACTTGCAGTGAATAAATGTATAATACCCCCAATAAATGTATAATAGACCCAAACTGAAACGTAGTGGTACATGGTCCATAGCGATCTGGGAAGCAAACGTTAGTATCCGGTGAACTGCATGGTTTGAAGAGTTGCATAATTGCGAGATTTGCACATCTGTCGAAGAGTGTAAACGGGATGATGTTTCAATCGTGGCGGGACCCAGATAGACGACAAATAAAAAACAATTCCAAAGGCAGCGGGACGAAATTTCGAGTTGGTTTGGGACACGGCTCGAGACTCCGGAAGGCTTCGAGTTCGGATCGGTACGCGAGGTTCTCGAAGTTTCAATAAGCTTGAAGAAAATTGGAGATTTTTAGTCGGAATATCAGAACCACCCGATATTCCGGGTTGGGACTCTGGCCACAAGAAGCACGGTTATTGGCGATCACAAAGGATATGTTAAGACCATTGGATACAACTCTGGAACGCCATGAATCGAACATCCCACAATTTAAGGTAATCGTCATGGCGTATTCTCTCGAAGAGCAGGAGCATAACACCTCTGCAAAACTATCAAACCTATTGTCGGGCACGTATCACGCACCATTCCCTATACCCTTCGCTTAGCAATTATTTCTTATGTTTACAGAACAATCAAGTTTTGTAAAGCTGGAAATCAGCAATCAATGGCATTCCTTGGTGCAGGGTTCGAACGTGCCGTTCTGAAGAGCGCCTTTGACGTCCGGAGACACCGCACTCCATTCCACAGCTTGTATCTGTGCACAAAGCGACATATCCAGTTGTGCTTGAGTCCGTCCATTTAGCAAGTACTCTTTTCCAATCTGGAGCCAGTCGACACCACAAGCAGCAGAGTTACTGGGTGTGGTGATTACCACGGTGGAGCCCACAACAGGCACTCCGTATTTAGCCTGAAAGAAAAGAAGTAGATCGCTAGAGCCTACTGGACTAACCCTGAAGATCTGGACGACCTTCGCCGTATAGTTGATCTCCAGAGAGCTCCGGATGGTGTTCTTCTTAAGGATTCGGAAGACACCCACTAGATTACGTTTTATATAACATGTCAAAGATAGTTACCCCAATCGGATTTGCAGTATTTGTCCTGTGAAGTCCCTGGCAGGCACGAACAACCGAAGGCCACGGCAAGGAGGGTACTGAAGAGCAAGATTCGCAGCATTGGATTGGAGCACCGAAAGATTCGTCGCTTTTATGTCTTCAAAACACTGAGGTCAAAAACATGTTTCACCTGTTCGTCCGTGATCTCTTTTCAGGACTTTCAAGCACAAAAGGGTGATCGCAGGAGGATCTCTGAAAAGAGGAATAGAGGGAACCTGTCCCCAGGAATATTCTGCACCGACCAGGACGATCAACAACAAGCGAGCAAGAGTGTAAACTCTACGATAAGAATACTTAACGCGCCGAAACGGCGTTATTTTGCTGCTTTACGCTGCTTAGGAATGCTCGTGACCGTGTGACATCGGCAAAGGTCATGCGCGCGCTCGTCATTCTGCCATTTGTTATGACAATACAAGGAACTACCTATCACGGTCCACTATACTGCACAAAACCGTCCCTGAATTTGAGATGTTTGATACAAATTAGGTAATACAAGGGATTTTCATAACTGCAGCCGTGAATTTCTCACACATTTTACAATTACGCCGTCCAATGTTGGCATGTAGGCTTCGATAGGCTGCGTTTCGGCATGGTTTCTAAAAAAACGTTGAGACAACGTTGATGCAGTGTAATGTGCAGTAGTATTATGTTATCGGTGACAAAGGTATAACACCAAATACATGCGTAAGAAAAAATATCTGTACAGCGGGTAGAAAAATATACAGTACGGGGTAAAAGCACTGAATTGCAGAATCAGTTAGAGGGCCTTCCGCTCAGGATTCGCTCGCGCTCGAAGAGACGATGCGGAAGGACAGTCGGCGACCTCCACCACGATGACTGCGACGTCCGCGTTCCTTCCCTCCTTGGCGACGCTCCTTCTCTTCGAAGTCAGAATCTGCATAGCGAAGATGATGACGCAGTGCATCTGAAACAGAATGTGATAGGAACCGGACTCTGGAAAGTGGAGGCGAAGGAGAATCACAGCCGGAAACGCACGCTGGATAAAGGGACATTCAAGTGCCTCTCGAATGCGGCTGCTGTTGTGGGTCTTCATGAAGTCGCCGATGGAGCCGAAACCTACATAGTTCAACAATTTATCTGATTTGAAAAGAAAAAACACACCTTTGATGTGGAAGAACTGGTGGCGGTGAAGCTTTTGTCCAAAGTCTCCTTCGCGCTGGGACATGCGGTCGAGAAAGGGACAATGGAGGTGGCGACGGGGATACCACTCGGACGGACTCGCCGAGCGGGCACGACGACCCTTAGAGGATCCTAGTGTGACTAAGCATGAAGAAAAGAAGACCCTGGCGTACCTCGAAAAAACTTTCCGCGCGTTTCTTTCTCATCCACAGATGG
The DNA here is from genome assembly GCA_016648015.1 of Steinernema khuongi. NCBI lineage: Eukaryota > Metazoa > Nematoda > Chromadorea > Rhabditida > Steinernematidae > Steinernema > Steinernema khuongi. The sequence goes on along the minus strand of JADLIF010000758.1, from coordinate 115,886 downwards.
ACTACGGTAGGTGTGCTTCGAGTGGCGCGAGAGACTGCGACTGCGTCGCCCTTGGCTGTCACTTTTGAAGCCTACGATCAAGAATTGAGATATGGCCAGAGGGCTCAGCATACCTCCACGATGACGATGTCCGCGGTAGTCAGTGTCGGAGATGCTGGGAGAACGACGGCTGCGCATCTTGGAATAGCCTGAACAAAGGGTATAGTTTTGGAGTGTCCCAGGACTACTACCTCCACGCTCCATCTCACTGCTAAAGGCTTCTCGCTTGGAACGACCCGAATGGAGATAGGGACACTCCATGCCACGAGACCCGCGGTGACGGTGGCCCATTTCCTCGCTTTCCGAGGAGCTCGACTTCCGCATTTCGTAGATCGCATTGATCTCGTCTTCGATCTCCGAGTGCGTCATGTGGTGGAAGGAGGGTCGGTGCTGGCGACGGTGATGGGAGCGGCGCTGATGGCGATACTCAGGCTCGGATTCTGACTCCGACATGTCGGAATGCATTTGGCCGCGGTTTCCGGAGCCAAGTAGTCCACGGAGGACCTGTTCTCCATCTGGAAGGTACTGATAACCTGTTAGTGATAGAGCTTACCCTCAAGGGAGAAGTGGTCATCGTAGTTCTTGGAAAGGATGTGCCTGAGCATCTCCTTCTTGATCGCCTTGGGGTGGAAGCCGCTGATGCCCATCTTTCGGGTATAGGCCTCGAAGAGGGGCACGGCCTGCTCCACCGAGAGGTGGCCGGACTCGTCCGGGCGGAAACGGTCGAACGTTTTCTCTAAAGAAGGCTAGATTGGAGGCGGGGGAGCGGCACTCACTGAAGGTTTTGAGGGAGCTCATCTCTATGGCAGAAGGGAATGAGGCGCAGACCTGAGACGCTCTTCTTATAGAGCGTTAAAGGGTGTTCCCCTCCCAAAGATGTTTTTAGAGACCAGAAGTCGAGGAAGCAAACAATATCTTGCGGGAAAACAGATAAGAAGCCGACCTGTGGTAGATCTTTGCAGAATGGATAGTATTTCGGGAAGAGGAGTAAAAACAAACACTGGAACACAGGTGAAAACAAGCACTGCAAACACGCAAATCAAAGATTGCTTGTCACCCAATTGCTCTAAAGTAAACCGCCGTTCTTTACAGAGAGCGGTCTCGTGGTACAGAATTGTTGTTTATCGGATGTAAGAGATCGACAGGTGCGCACTTTATATCTTGCCTATAAGGAGCCCCTAAATGAAATCGAAAACAGGAACCGGTACTCAATATTAACGGGAAGAAGATCAACAAATGCTTTGTACGTGACAGTCCGAAGAACGTCATTTGCACATCGTACAGCTGTTCTACAAAATTAGTCGGTTTATTTGCCGTACGGTTACAATAAATTCTACAAACCAGAACTTTAAGATACAGATTACTGTACTTTAATTCGTCCGCTAATGCTTGTGGCACTTCTTGTGGCAGTGGCTGTGCTTCTTGTGGGCCGTGTGGTGGTAGTGAGCGTGCTCGTGTACCTCGGGCTCAGATTCAGAGCTGGAGCTGCTCGTCTCGACCTTCTTCGAGTGCTTTCCATGGTGCTTCTTGTGGGCCGTGTGGTGGTGGTGAGCGTGCTCGTGATGAGCGTGCTCGTGGACCTCGGGCTCAGATTCAGAGCTGGAGCTGCTCGTCTCCTCCTTCTTCGAGTGCTTTCCATGGTGCTTCTTGTGGGCCGTGTGGTGCTTCTTTCCATGGTTGAGTGGAGCTGGCCCAATTAGCTTGTGCAGCACATAGAGGCAGTCTGAAAGCAGTGATGAACTTCTCTCCCATACAGGTAGAATATACCTTCGAAAGTGACCGCTTCGTTTTTCTGAGCGCGCTTCTCAAGAAGCTTCTTCACGTCGGTGGAATGTAACTGTCCGAGGTGTTCTCCATACTGGCGGAGAACTTTCTTTGCCTCACTAAGCGATAGGGTTCCTTCCGAGCCGGTTGTGGCGCGCTCGAAAAGCTTCCCTTAAACGACACGGTGTGGTGAAAGACTGTTGATAAACTTACTGAAAGCCTTTAGGGAGGAGGACGTCTTCATTTCGCAGGTGGTATTCTTCTATCCAAACGAGTGGCGAGAACTGAAGAATGGTGTTTCTCCTTTTCCGAGGCCCATTTAAATACTCCTTCTTATCTTTCTAATCTCGTTAGATCATGTGCCTATCTGGAAGATCGGAGTCCAGCACCTTCCAGCCCTGTCACCGCTTGCGTCATCCTCCTCATCGATAGGATGATGCCGTACTGCACCAGTCAGATGAAAAAAAAATCTTCTTCTGCAAATGGATCGCAGGCCATAACGATGATGTCAAAGAAAGAGAATGGGTATAGGTTAACTTCATTTCTGTGCTTGTAATTCTTTTAAAGAGTTTAGGTACACATCCTCTTTTCTTCAGAGTCTTCTGTTCAGTATTTGATCGGTTTAAGCGCGATGGCCATAAGAAGGGAATTGCTTATTTTAGTATGTAGTTTCTTTTCAGATCATAAATTGACGCATCCTGTCCTTTATCGGCACGTGCCGCGTGCGCCTTCTCGATCGATTGCTTCTTACGACCGTTCAAACAAACAGTTACGGGCGTTGCCGCTCGTAAAGTGGCACCTTGGAAGACTCACAAACTGAGGCTCTCCAGTGGGAGTGAAGTATTTCGGCTCAATTTCTGCTCATTCCACACAATAACTAGCTATGTAGTCAACTAGGTATGCTGTAGAGAAGAAATCGCAGCAAGGGGATCACGATGTGGTAGGACATTTTCTTAAGTGGAAATGATTCCAATCATCCTCCTTAAGTGACCCGGATAGGCCACGTGAATGCATCAGCAGCAAATCTGTTTCCCTATGACTCAGTTCCTGCGCAAGGAACGGATGCAATTTGCACACGGCCTCATGTGATTCAGCATTGCACTTCCCAGTACGAACTCACGCACTTGTAGTGCCCGTGGACGTAAGGACTGTGGGGGATGACGCAACGAGTTCCTGTAACCTCCCTTGTGCTCCAACAAAATCGTCGTCTCTTTCATGGGGGAAGGACAAAGGCGTTCTCGGAATTGGGAAACCACTGATCTCCTTCAAATCCTCAAAAATCATGTTTGACTTTTTGGCGTTCCAGCCTCACGTCTTCAGTAGCGTCTCCGCGCAACGAGGCTTCTATTCTCAGCTTCTTCATGAATAATACAATTCCGCTGTTTCTCCTTTAGTCTTAACGGACCCCATTGAGGACCACCTTCAGTGAGCGGAGATCGCGACCATTAGGACATCCTCCGCGTCTGACCCTTTCTGACTCAACCAGTGATCGTTGCTCGTCAGCAGGCCCAGAGGGTCCGTTTCTCATGCAGAACCGCTTATCGCCTTTCGCGTGTGTTCGAACGGAATTCCGAAGCGCCAAAGCAAAGATCTATTGGGGCTTATCAGTGGTGTCGAACGGAAGCTGCTGAAGTGTGAGGCTTGGAGTATCTGTTAGGGTTGGCATCTAAAAGAAGATAGCACGAAGGGCTTTAACGTAGAGAGGAGAGAAAGCTTGTTAACAGGAGCAGCACAGAAGAAGTCGATCCACGGCAGCCGGAACTTCCGAGATAGAAGACGCTTGTGGTGCTTAGATGTGCTTAGAAATGCTTAGATGTCCAGTTACTTGACCTTTTGCTAAAATTTGGTCCAATCCCAACCCTAAAAACCTCTCCTCTAGCACCTGTTACCCGAACACATCTACCGTAAGGTGCAAACCTAAGATCTTTTTCCACGAATCCAAGCCTGAATCCGTGCAAAGACGCACATTCTACCCCAGATAGCGGTGTTGTTGCAATGAATAGAAAAACGATTCCGCCTAATGCCGACCGAGTTTCCAGCTGTCTACAGGTCGGCAATAGGACGTAATTGGATGCCGGAGGCAGCAGGTGACGCCGATAGCGCCGATCGAAGCGCTCTGGTCCTAGAGCAAATAAAAACAAATCGGGTGTCATCGAACGGGCCAAAAGAGGAAAGCGGAGTGCATTGGTTTTCCTTTCGAACGACGTGTTTTCGAAAACACTTGACGACGGGGTTTCCGTTTCTATTTCGAGAGGAAGTGCGGCCGGATAACGTCCTGCAGGGTCCGAGAGAACACCGAAGCCGTAAAGGAGAAAGGCTGGACTTGGCCGCGCTCGGACAACATCGCCCTTCCCCAAAGGGCACAGAGCACACTCCGACATAATCGTCAAAGCGAAAAAAACGGAATTCTGCTCGAAAAACCCTTCTCGTGCTTAATTAGGTTCACACTCCGGAAGCCGTTTACCCACATCCACGCGGTGATGTCACAAGCCGTAATTAGCGCTCTTGTTCCCAGGAGCTCATTAGGTGTTCAAAGTAGGTTTTCCTGTCGGAAAATTCCTCCAGGTTGGCCGAAGCACTCTCTGCCCCTGTATTTTGTATCCCCTCCGGCTGCTTCTCGACGAAATCGACAACAAACGAGTAAATCTTGAGTTCCGTGCGTTTTATTGGTTTACCTCCGTCGTTGGTGGCGGCGGCACACTCACACAACACACCTATAAATCTCCCCAGGGCCGTTTCGCCAAATGCGCCCTTTCCTTGCTTACCGTATCCCCCCAGTCCACAAGTGGCACTTGTGCTCACGCAACGCGGGCGATAATCACGGCGCCGTGGGGTGAAACCTCAAATTCGAAGGTGCACACGTCAGAAGTCGTTCGCGGGAATTAATCTGCGGAAACGGGCACCTCGCTCGCCCGACCTTTGGCTACGTTGCATGGAGCTGTATAATTCATTTCCTCTTTAGACATTCTTGGCGCAACAAAAGCGGCCGAGGGGCGAAAGTCCGCTTACGAGGCCGTGGATCCGCGCTTCACGTGCTCCACATGAATTATTCGCGCGAAACATTGTGCGGCCCTTCCGCGCATACCTATCCAGCCTGGTGGCAATTGGCCTTTTGAAGGCTGATTGGCTTCGTAACCTTGAATCTGCGTGTGGCTTTCGCCAGATGACAACTACTCGGTAGTGATATTAAAGTTCCGCTAAAATGATTCAAAATGATAATGAGTCGTTGACGTATGCTCTGTTTGACCATCCGGTTCGCGCGATGAGAGAAAGCGGAAACGACCTGAAAAATAATGAGTTGTGAATCTGTTTTCGAGAGGCGCATTCGAGAGTTCCATGTGCGAGAGTCCCATTTGAGAGATCACTTGAAACGTTTTTCAACAAAAGCTCAACATCTCAGCTAAAAAACTTGGACCTATTTCCCAGCTCGAAATTGATCTTCTTAATCACTCCTTTTATTTCATTTAGCCCCTTTGTATCCTGCTCCTCAATCCTTCACCGACCTACCGTGCAAAGTCACAAGGACCCTTGCATGTTCCACATCAATTATTCCCGAAAAGTTGTGCGCGTGTCCCTTCCGCGCATGTCTCTCGAGCCTGGTCGCAACTGGCCTTTTTGGGTCATCTTTGGTGCCGATCTTATGCGTGTTTGTCGATGGCCGTCTCACAGTTAATATGGATTCGATTATGACATATTCTTGAGAGAATTTACATCGTCACAGTTAGGATTTGAAAACAAAAATAAGAGGATTTTTTAAAAACAATTTACTCCTTGGGATTGCGTATCTCTGTTAGCCAGTTGTGCTGAAGCATAAAGCACAAATAGTAAGGACAACGAACTAGGCTAAAACAAACGGAACTTGTTACATATACCGCCCATTAAGTTACCGAACCCCTTACTCTCAATGTTTTTCAAACAATTTCTGAAGGAAGAAGTGCGCCCTTAAATAAAACCTGGTTAATCATCCACGCCACAGATCTCCGTCTTCTTGCTTCCGCTAAGCAGCAAAGAACGAAGGGAGCGACTCCAATTATAACTTCCCGAATAAGGTTAAAAAGCCAAACTTCAAATTAGAAAACAAAGAAATAAATGGAAGAGTCTTTCTTTTCTACTCCCTTCTACTCGGTATTCTACTGTGGTTTTTGGACGTTTCTGTGTATCCATGGCTAGAACTGACAAATTCTGATTACGTCTGATACAAATATTACTTTGGCCAAGTGATCATCAAAGCAGGAAATTGTTCCTCGGCCTTCTGGGTCCTCATCAGTGATGCCGACTCACCTGAATCTCTTCGGTTTTCACTGTGACAGCTTCACAGCTTATTGCGGACACAATACTGATCTTTAATGACCACGCTCCCATTCTTGAGCACAAAAAACGCTATCCCCAAGAACACCCAGTAGTGTCTCCTCCTTAGGTCAATCGCACGCCATCGATATCCTGTTTATTTCTCCTCAACCGCCAACCGTTTATTTCTCCTCAGCCGTACCCCGGAAAACCATCCCCCGGCCTCTTAGGATTTCACTGTGACAGCTTCTCACTTTTCCTTACTACCGAATAACAAATCGGATCCAATTATGTTGCACCTAGGGAAGGGTCACCAAGACGAATTCTCAAATGTCAAAAAAAACGGCAAAATGAAGGCCATCCTCCATCCCTCATCAGCGCCATCTTAACCATGAATAGGTCAATCACTAATACCACCTGACACGCTACGCTGTAGCAGGTTGCTTGTCTTCAGAAGGAAACAATAACAAGTCCAAATCAATTATTGCGGACACAATACTGATCTTTAATGACCACTCTCCCATTCTTGAGCACAAAAAACGCTATACCCAAGAACACCCAGTAGTATATCCTCCTTCAATCGTGCGCCATCGATATCCTGTTTATTTCTCCTCACCGCCAAACAGCAACAAATCGGATCCAATTATGGCCAATCCTCGCTCCATTGGTCCTTCCGCTGCTCGACTCATGGTTGATCTCCCTGCATTTGCAGGGGCCTGGCCGGCTTTTACCATAATTATATCACTTGGATAACTGGAAACTCTGCCGGAGTCTCGATCCCCCGCCATGAATAATTAATTGCCTCGCAATCCACCCTCAGGTGGATTGGAGATGGAGTCAGCTACGTGGACATTCCGTAGCGGAAGCGAGTCCACCGAGAACCGTCACGGAATGCGGTGACCTTGATGGAACGAGTGGAATTGTAGCGCTGCACGCGAGTCGGCATGAACGAAGAGATGGTGTTTGATGGTGCCTAAGTGCGGATATTTTGAAGACGCGATGGACGGGGCGGATTTGTCAATCGGCTTTTCGAATTTCCGTTATTAATGATGTGATTTTAAAAAGTGCGTCCGGCGTTAATTTCTCTTTTTGTGAATAAGGGGTTAATGAGCGCATGATCGTCCGAGCACCCAAGAACTAAGGCTTTTAGGCTTTCAGTCTCTTGGAGATCCTTCTGTCTCTGTGATGAATCCTCTGACGAAAACGCTTTTTTGCTTCTTTTGCTGCACATATTAAAGTCAGCAGACGTAAAAGATTTTATAATGAAACCGGGTATTCTTAAACTTAAAGGAGTCACCTCCAAAGAGTTCTTTAAAAGAGATTCATTCGCACCAGAGGCATTCGCAACAGTTTGAGCTTGCTTTTCTGACACAATCGACATATAAGTACTCGTATTATGCGATCGCCTCTCTCCTTAAACAAGCCGATCCTTCACGCTGCTTTTCAGAGTTCGATAAGATTTTCAATAAACCTAGAGGGCTGATTGGTGATGAGACTCTTAAAGACGAGGCGTCCTTAAAAACTGATCTACAGGATCCGAATGGAATTTCTGTCACTTCCGTCGCTTACGCTTATCTCGGATTAAAAGGACTTCTGTAAGCACCTTCTCTGCAAAACGTCTTCTAAGTGGCAGTTGAAGCAACTTACAGTACTACGGCCGTCCATCCCCCTCCGTTTCCCTTGAATTAAACTATTTCATCTGGAGACTCTTCTCCGCTAGGAATAAGCAGAACCTCATTGTTTCCGGGTCGAGTTTTTCGGATAAAACCTAAATCCGGATTTTTAGGATTTTTTCACCACAGTCATCCTCCTACGCTCCTCTTCGATTCTATGCCCGCCTCTACCTTTTTTGCGGTCGTACATCTGTCGCGCGACGGGCTCCGTTGCAGCGACGAAGGAGGGGGCATATTGCCACATTAGCGTTGTCATCCCGGGCCTCCTGACAACGTCAAATCTACTATGCATTGAGGACGTCGTAAACCGGTTGTTATCCTCGGCACTCATTTGCCGGCTTCCTGTCGCCCTGTCTTCTGACGTTTCAGCAGACTTTTCCAAGTCCACCACTACCAACAACGCCAAGTTCTGTTTTGCGATTTCGCATCGCCGTCGGGGCTCCTTTTGTTTTGTTATTAGGCGGCGCTCCGGAGACGCCGACTCCCAAGGCGCTTCCACCTCCCGGACACGCATAACTCCGCTCTGCCTCCACGCGTAATTACCTCTTCGACCGTAATTACACAGCGCCAGCAGTCATAACTGCGCGCGAGCGCGAGGGCGAAACGCCGATTTGGACATCGAAACCGAAGGCGGTCACGCCAACCCGAGATTACCCTATAGGGGGAACGGCTGTAGGGCACGCAAGCCTCCAGCGGCGGGGGCTCCGGAGAACCACGTCTAAGGTGCACACGGGCTACGTGCCTGTTTTGGGCCGTTCCGAGCCTAATTGGAAACGGAAACGTCGGGCTAATTGTTTGCCACCGCCGCCGGTCTTCTCCATTAGTGCCGAAATACACGGCGGCGTCCCATCGCGCTTTGTTCCTCGCGTGCAGGATCGTGGACACTCTCAGAAATTAATCAAATTTCCGATTACACATGCGTGTGCTAAGACGGAAGGGAGGGAATCAGCGTATGCACGATTATCGCCTTCCTCGTCTTCTCCGTCGTCAGGCGCACCTGCGTGACACAGAAGTGCACCCTGGCTTCTCCCTCCCCTTGAGCCGTTCGCGCGAAAGGGGACCGATTTACAGAGCCAAGAGGTTGGATTGTCCCATTCTTTGATTCGGGTTTTCTGTCGTTCTGATCTTCGGTCAGCGGTCAAAACATTATGAATTAGAAAATGTGGATTTTATGTACCTATATGGGGTGTATTTGTTTTTTTTTGTCGTGTTCATAGATCACTCAAGATTATGTAGTTAGATATCTTCTGTCCACTTTGTATGCTTACTGTATTTCGGGCACTTTAAGTAGCTCCCAAAAGTGGCCGTTTGAGGTACCAAACATCTCCTATTTCATCTCCACCTCCTCTCCATGTTCCTCGGTACGGTCATTTATCTTCCTTTCTTCCAATGTTTTCCATACCTTTCGATTTATTCCATGGTTTGCCGGGAGAGAAAACGCTTATTGTCTCTCTCCTTCAAAACCAATCAGAAGGAAAGGTCGCTATTCTCCTTCTGGCCGGCCCCCTTCTGTTTTCTTTTCACCTGTCAGATTTACAATAAATATAGAGAACATAGAAACCCTTGACGAAGGTGTTGATTACCACATTCGAAGCCTTAGGAATTCATAAGAAAACATAAAAGAAGAAAATCCATTAAACATTTCGGCTCTTTTCTCGTAATCGAATGACGCTGACCATCCGAGCGTGCAGATTTCCAAATCCAAATTCATTGTACTTCCACGTTTCCAGGTGCCGCCATGCACTTGTTCTTGCTGAACGACAGTTTGGCGAGGGACTGCGCCCTCAACCAGACGCACTTCGCTGACGGCTACCGCCTCGCGCTCGTCGGCTTCTTCGGCAGCTTCGTCGCCATCGTAAGTACTTCGCCCGGCGAAAGGGCATGGATACGCGCATACAAATGCACTTCCGGAATCGAAAAATCAAAAAACGGCATAATGGCACTTTCGCTGTCTTATGGCATAGGGCCAGAAGGGAGAAGGGGGACTAAGGCGGGGGATCTGAATTAATTGAGTGAATTGTAAGGATTGTAGAGCCAAACGAAGCTGATTTTGAGGTCATAAATAAAGTGATTTGAAAAAATTAAATTAGCTTGGGCCAGTCGAGCCAATTTCCCTTGTTTAAATCTTAATTTTTGTGACTCCTTGATTTAAAGCACAATACTATTCTTGAAAACTGGAACAAGTGTCTCTCAGGTGGAACCAATTGAAATTGTCAGTGAGGTTGCAGTTATTAGGATAGAATCCAATCTTATAATTTTAAAAATATAGGTAACCGGAAGATAGACATCGACCAAACACAAGCTGTTTTTAAATGAGCCATTTGAGCCAACGCCGCTTGTTTAAATCTTCATTTTTGTAATTCGAAAGCTGCAATAAGTATCTTTCACGTTGTACCTCAATTTAAATCCTTTTCAAGCCCAAACATCGGTATCACACGACGTCACATTTCTTAGGATCGAATCCTATTCTGCATCGAATCCTAGACTCCAAAATATTTCCAGAAAGGAGAGCACAAATTCAATTTAAATTAGTCAGCGAAGTTGAGTGTATGGGGAGAGTGTCCACTTCAAGTTACTCGGATCCAAAATCACAGTAGAATTCTTTATAATCGAGCCAAATCCCTTTGTTCAAGTACTCCCCGCTGTTAACCACCACTCCCACAAAACCCTTACAGGTCTCCATACTGGCCAACTTCCTTCTCTTCTACGTGTTCTCCACGTCGCGGAAACTTCGGCGCCAGAACTACGCGAATCCCGTCCTCCTCGCGCTCTCGGACATCATCGTCTCCACATGCTACGTACTCATGACCTCCATGCACGTGGTCTTCTACCGCGCCGAGTTCGTCCCACTCGTCCACGGATGGGCATCCTACATGCGCTTCACCTACTGCCTTCAAGTGCGTTTGGCGTCTTAGCAGTCCCTAACGGCCATGTTTACAGCATGTTGCACTTACCGTATCCAACTTCTTGCTCGTCGTAGCATCCACCGAGCGCTACTTAGCCAGCAACTCACTACACACGCATGTAGGTCTCTTTAGAGCCTAGTCCTCAATTGTTATATCTTCTTCAGAAGCGGCTCCTTGTCTTCATGGTGCGAAGGAAGATCTACGTGATCGCATTTATAGTCGTCTTGTCGCTCGTCTTCAAGGCTTCTCTCTTCCTTGAGACGGAGACGCTCTACCTACCGGAGTGCCCGGAACTTATGAGGTTCGTGAGCTTATCTTGTTTACCTCTCTACTTCTGACCCTTTTTTCTTCAGCGTGGTTCCCGTCTGGATCCACTCGGACTCCTTCTGGCAATCAATCCGCTTCTGGATCCGCAAGATCTTCACCATCATCGTCCCCTTCTTCGTACTCGCCTACTGTAACATATGCATAGTTTCTCAGCTGCGGAGGGGGCAGCGAGAATCTGTTAAGAAGTCGTTGAGGAAATCAAGGAGGGGACGCTACAGCTCGGGGTGAGTACTGTAATCCCAATTGAGCCTACTATGCGTCGATCGTAGGTCCGTGAAGCGGAGGTACAACGAGAAGAAGGGCGTCCGCATAGCGACAAAGACCCTCGTCATGGTCGTCGGCTGCTACCTCTTCTCCAACTCCTTGACTACAGTAATCAACATATGGGAGTTCTTCGACTCGGACTTCCTACGCTACGACCACTACTACGCCTATCTCCTCTGGTCGGACTTTGCCTCCCTGGTTGGTTTTCTTGTCCTTTAACACCCTAAAGGATCTTCAGATCAGCATCACGTTGTACTAGGCATATCAAGTAATTCTTAAACTCATTGCCCAACCTTCAGCTCACGATCTGCGGGTGTGCCCTTCGTCTTCCGATCTACGTCGTCAGCGACCATCGCATTCGGAAGGCGATCTGGCGCGCCTTCCTTCGCTGTCGTTACCGTCGCCTCTCACAGCTGAAGGAGATCGCCGCCGGAAACCTCGAGAAGTGGTCCGTCGTCATAGTCTCCAACAGTCTCAGGAGCAATTTGACCAACGCCAACGCTGGAGTCAGTCAAGTAGGGGTGAGGGTCTTCTAGTGGGAGTCAGAATCTTATGTGTTGCGTTCCAGGACTTTAACGGCTTCAGCGGGAAGAAGAGCTACGCGGAGCTGGCCCGTCTTCTCGCGAACCGTCGACGGCTCCTCGTCGAGATGACAATCACTCTCTCGGCGACGGAGCCCGAGCAGAAGCCCCGTAGGCCCTACGAGGAGTCGACCACCGGAGACGTCTCCTTCTTGACGGACATCCAGGAAGAGGACACCGACATGCTCAACGAATGTCGAAGGTGCGTTTGAGCCTTCGTCCCGAGCTTACCAGTTCGTTCAGGTCGCTGATGCTAAAGCAGGACTCTCTGAAGTCAGTGAAGGAGGAGCCGGAAGTGGAAGTTTGGAAGGCAAACATCTGAGAGATGATGTTCCCACGTTTGATATTTATTACGTCCTTGGCCATATGGGTGATTCGAATCTGTGATAGTCGGACGGTCCACGTCGACCGCAATAAAGATGCGTATATGAGAAAACTTATCAGGTCTAACCTTGGGAAATCCGAATCGAATTGCAAAGTATGCAATATTTGTCAGAGATTCGCTTTACCGCCGGCAGATTCAAAGTATAAGCCACTCAGACGGATTTGTTCGGCTGCAATGTCATCATTCGGATCGAATAATCGTCATATGAACAACAATCACACAATTTAGTTTCCTGATCACCTGAAAGCGAAATTTCGTTGAAGATTGGCTTGAGTGAGCCAACAGTGAGTCGCTGGCTTACTTTATCCCCCAAGTTCTATAAACGAACAGAGAAAGAGAAAAATCCTAATTCAGTTCTTGTGGCATATTCGCTTGCGTTTCCGCTTGTCATGACATCTGGCGAAGCCGACTTAAGAATCTGACCTTTAAACAGCGAGAGAAACCCGCCTTTTTTGACGTTTCTAAATTCTAATAGTCAAAATTACGTCTCCAGTGGATAACTGAGAAAACGGACAAAAGCGGTAAAAAGGTCAAATAAGGACTGCGGATAATACCAGCTCACACATTATGCGAAAATGCCTTAACGACTGAGATGATGCTATATTTAAAACGTGAAACTTGCTTGTTTACTGGTTCTCCATGTCCTCCTTGTTCGATTACATTATGCGCATAACTCATTTTTTTAATATTTTTGGACATCACGCAACGTGTAATCATGCTATGCGATTCTTGAAAATATGATCTTCGAAGTGATGTACCAAAGAACCGGTTACGGTATGTTCGTACTTCCTTCTGAACTTGTCTTTGTGTTTTGTAGTACTGTGTGCCCTTTTGTTTATAGTAAAGAGGAAACCTGACATTTCCGTCTTCGTCAGAAAAGGTGCGGAATGACCTACAGTGGCGAAAGCACGAATCCTGACGAGGCGCTGCTAAGGAATCCTCTGAAGGATTTGAAATGAGGGAGACGTGCACGGGGAGATACCAATAGAGGCCATAAAGTTTATTACCGCTTCTATGCACAAATGTTGCTTGGGAAATTGAGTTGTATGTCAGATGTCCAAGCACATCGAAAACAGGCGTAAACATTGGGGATCTCTGGTCTCTTTTTGCAAATGAATCTACTATGTGATTCTCGCACGTTTGTCCTTACACATTTCAAATTGTGTCAACATCCACATAAAAATGTGGTCATTTCCACTGCAAGGGGTTCAACGAGTTTGGATCATTGACCATCTATCATCAGGACGAATTGATGAAGCCTATCAGAAGATCAGAAGATAAGGGAGGGAGAGCGGAGGTGCGGGATATTCCTGGTCTCACAGCGGTGATCTCTGATCTTTTGCAGATCAACCAGTTTTCCATACATGCTACAAAGACGCTTTTTACACTGTAATAAATAAAATACCAAAATGTAAAGGAAGACTAACTGAAAGCACTTTATGTCTTCAAAAAGCTAATTTCTTCTGGAAAAAGAGTTAAAAACACTATTGACAAACAAAAACATCAAGTTGTTCCGAAAGAAGTGGCGGCCAGCCAAACCAAGAGAAAGAAATAAACCTGCCAGCCCTCGATGGCATGCTCTTAAAACTTTTTCTAATTTAATCAAACACTACAAATCGTAAGGTTGCAGAACATCCAAGACCTTCTACACGACCTTGGTACATTGTTGCGTTTCCTTATAGCATATTTATTCTATTTACATCTTTATTACAGAAGTCGGTTAACAATTGGATCGTTCAGAAGTAATTGTAGAATCCGCTGTGGGCTGAGCAGTAGTCCGAGAGCAGGGAGGGAGTCTTCCTCTCCTCACGGTCAGAATTGGTTGACCCATTAGACGACCGACGGGTCTCAGAAGTCAGACTCTTAGACTCAGTAGATCGAGAAGAACCATCATCCTTGGCGTCCTTCCAGTGTTTCTTTTCAGAGGAGCTGCCGATGTGCTTCGACCAGAATGGCATGTTGACAGCGAGCTGAAATGAAAAAACGTGCTGGCATCTCGAGAGTGAGCAAAACAGGTTCGGAAACTGATCAGAGCGCAAGCGAAAGGGTCTGGAAAGCAAAGAAACGACGAATCGATAGCGTTATCGGTGCTTGGCCACAAACTGTTAGGGTTATCGCTAATATAATACATTCCCTTCTGTCTCCATTTATGTGGCAAATGCAGTATCAGGTTCGTCGGTCTCCGACAGTAGAAAGAATACGAAGGAAACAACGAAAATATCTTACACCCTCTTCACGATGTTCATCTTCTGGCTTCTTCGATTAGAGAAAACTGAACTAAGAATAGCATTCCCTTTTTAAATGCGGGCAAATGCAAAAGATGAAACGCCACCGTACTATTTGGGTCCCAAAATTTGAAAGCACGAAAACACAAAAACAGCACGTATTGTGATAAACAGAGAACCGGGAACGAATTGCCTCGGTGTGCGGCGAGATCAAGTCTTTGTAGAGCAGCCCAGCAGACCTGACCTATTGGTGACCTACTAGCAGATGAGGCCGTTTTTCGGCTCCTAATTCTGAGTGGTTAGGCAGAACAGTTAGCCCCAATCGAAAGCCCGACGCTGTAATTTTGCGTTGGCGGTTTATCAGGACAGTTCACGATGACAGAACGACGCGGAAGTAGAGCATGGTGATACACTGCTGAAGTCTTACGGTCATTGGTATTTAATAGACCAATGATCTGTCTTCGCACTAATGGCCACACTAATGCAGTGCAATCCCCCCATGTGTGACTCAACTATGACGCGATGCGAGGACTGTGAATAAAAAAAATGTTAGAGATGCTCCAAATAAGCTCCTTTCAGGATAGAAGTAGAAGCGGCAATAGTTCATATGGGCGTCGTATCAATAGGTGCAGTTTTTGGTATTGAAACCGTCCGGAAAGTATGTCATCTGCTAGAAACAGCCATCAAGTAGCCGTACTTTACTGAATGGACAGGAGGCAAACAGAACATAGCAAAAAAGTCGATGTCCAGATTTTCGGGCTTCCATAATAAGTATAATAATACCCATACAGCGCCACACAAACATATAGTCCAAAATGCAAATGTCGTTTTCCTGTGAAAACAATTCATAGTGCACATAAAACGGCATACAAACCATTAGATGTACACTTGCCAAAAGCATATTAAATATCGGCAAGCTTCCCACGACGTCGACGAAGACCGAAATGGAACGACGAGGTGAACAACTTCCGCGAAAGTCACGTTTGATCATATGGTGATCGAAAGGGCGCCGAGAAAACCCGTCTTCGACACAAAATGCTCCCGAAGAGCGGCGAAGGACCCTAATTGTGATCCAGGCAAGAGAGTTTTTTCAAGCACTTGGACCGTCCTACTTCAAACTACAAATAAGTTGGTAAACAGGAGACGACAAAAGAAGGCCCCGTGATTCTTGTGGTCCGTATTGTGATGTGTCCGGCTACAGTCTCTGTGTTAATTGGTTGAAAGACAGGCCGAGCAAACCGATAAGGAGGATAAGGAGGATCAACAGGACGCACTGCCTCGTTCTTACAAATTTTAAGAAAGGGAGGGAAGGAAACGCGCCGGATGTTCATTTCCTTTGGCGACAAAGATCTCCACAACATGCGAGAGGCTACCTTTGTTGCCATTTCCTTCGTCTAGTGCTTTAACTCCACGAACTTTAATAAATGCGTTATTTAATCTTGTTTTCTGAAACATTTTGCTTGATGTACCAGGAAGCGTGAGCCGTCTCTGAATAGCCGAGCGACAGGCCGGGCTTACAAGAGATGCGGACTACGGCCCGCGCGTATCTTCACTTGACTAGAGGGCAGAAGGACATCTCAGGAATTCACTCGCCCTAAAGTGGAGGATCGCAACTTCAGAAGAAAGTCGAGGAAGAACGTGTTCCTTATAGACAAGGACATTCCACTTGAAGAATACTATCAGAGAAGAGATTTAGTATGCAGGGCTTAGGGTCTTTGGGAGCCATGTAGTGCTTTCGCGATTGGTTCAGCTCCATGGAACTAACTGTTAACAACGAAACCAACGATGACCACTTTCAGCATTCAAAACTATGACAAATCTCCGATGATTAATCCACACAACTCAGATCCCGAGACCTCCTGTGCGCCCAAGCGATCTCACTTCATTACCACCATGTTTCACCTTCTCCTAGCACTGCTTCTGCTTTCTCTAACGTCTTCTGTTACGAGCAAATCGCTGAGAGGTTTGTGTTACATTCAAAACCTCTAAATATAAGACAAATCTTTTATAATCTCTTAGAAACCTGCGCCACTGACAACGAATGTGCTGGTGGCGTCGTCTGCGTGCTTAACATTTGCCGTCCGCTGACCCGCTATCGTCCCTGCTACCACTGGCACCAGTGCGGTTCCACCTCGGCCTACCGCTGCATCTGGAATCGGTGTCTCCCAAAATACTACGTTCCCACGTCGAAGAAGGATCCCAAGGGAGAAGATTTCTACTACGATCTGACCATTTGGTGATGCCACTCTCCAGAGCTTTAACCGTATTCAATCTGCAATAAATGTGATAAAAATATGGAAGTGTGTCGGGCAAAACAACTGTAGAAGATATGGATTGGCCAGGATCTGACCGGCAGGAAAAATGGGTGTAAAAAAAGAACTGCCGTGACTGTTGCATTTGTGCCAGTCGTATGGGGCTGTAACGCAGATCTCTTTAAGCCAGGCGATGATCGTTTGCGTCGATGTTTCTCGTTTTCTTACTCATCTACATCTCTACCTTCCCTTACTCATGACGGCCGTCGTCTGCTATTCCACTCATCAACATTACCAACCGTGAGTTCATATCGTACGTGCGGAATCGACAAAGCGACGCTCAAACCCAGCTTCTTATCGCGTTGACAACAACCCCGTGGACCAAACAAGCAAGTCAAAGAGAAGGGAACTCCCTTTGTTGTTTCGTTGCCATCCCTCTTCCTTGGGCCTGCCAAGGTCATCAAGAGTTCGATTCGACTCGATTGGTGGAAACCGAAATCCCATCGATCACTTCTGTCAGCCCCTAAATATTATATAGCAACCACTTCTTTAAATCGAGGACCTTCCCGCACGTTGAAAATGTCATTTCCGCGTAAGACCGCTCCACGAAATTGCGTTCCATGTGGTCGCCATCCGGTTGGCTCAACCTTTAGAATATCCTCATTCTATGGCAGTGAATCTTAAAGAATCACACAGAAGTGCCCTAACGCGCTAAATCCTTAGCAGAAATTGCTTAGAAGTTGCTCAGACACGGTCCGCTGATCGAACAAACAACCGAACATGAGAAGTTTCCCATCCAGCCGAGACCGCTCCACGAAATTCGCTTGAGGTGGTCGCCGGCGGGTTTCGGCTCCTGGGTCGCGAATCGGCGAAGGCCCGGGCGGCACCCTTCTCGGCCTTTTCGGTCGAGCGCCGCGCTTTCCTCTTTCGTTGTTTTGCTTCCGCGCCGCGTCCCATCGGCGTCGCCCTACTGCTCCATCAGCTGACTGCGGAGACCGTCCTCTGCGTTCGGATTTCGGCCGAATCGATCCGGTCGAACCGCTTTTCGGTGTTTCGTGTGCAGATCGATTTTGGAGCGACAGAAGACCGTCGCTCGTGGCGCTTCACGGACCGCTTCGACGGGCTCTGGTGGCGCGCCAAGACTGCTTCAAAAAGAAACTTGTTGGTTGCGTAGTTGAAGCTCGTGTTCTTATCTCGGTGATCGGATCGTCGCCTCCGGCGATTGTCCGCCGTTCAGGCCTGAAACAGGCGTTCTAATTGTCAAGGTTTCAGTTACGTATGAGTGACTCCAAGGAGAAGGAGGCGCCAGCCGAGGAGTCCGCGCCAGTAGAACCTACTCCGCCAGTTGAAGAAGCCTCGGAGAAGATGAAGCCTGAGGAGAAGTGTCAACCGGAAAACGATTGGTTCTCGAGTGGAGCTTCGTGGGGAGCTTCTTGGCTGACTTCGGCCAAAGAGAAGGTGTGTTTATAGTTTTCGGGTCTTCATGGCTCCTTCTCCTTCTGACCTTGTGAATCTCGTAATGCAACTTCTCTTCTCAGACCATGTCAACCATCGAGCTCATGAAGAAGGACATGAATGAGTTCCGCGAAGCCGTTCAAACCGAGGCGGCGGCCATCGCCACAGCCACGGCCGACTCCGTGAAGCAGCAGGCGCAACAGTTCCACCAATTCGTGACCACACCCGACGAGGAGATGCACAAAGTGTTCAGCGACGCCGAAGTGAAGGCCGAAGAAGTGAAGACGGAGACGGAGGAAGTGAAGCCCGCACAGGACAGTTCCGGAAGCGGTTTTGGATTCGGCTGGATGAAGACGATCGTAGAATCCGTGAAGACACTGGGAACGATTGACACGACCGACGGGGAGGACGAGTTCACCGAGAAGCTGTCCGGCGGGAAGATTCTTCGGAAGTCCACTCTTGATCAGGTAAGATTCATGTAAGGAAGTAGATTGTATCTTTTATGCCTCAGGTTCGTCTCAACCAGATCCAAACGAACGAGGAGACCTTCACTTCCCCTCCCAACTCCAACCTCGACCTCTACAAGCAGTGGCTGAGGGACTTCAAGATCGAAGAGTACGACGCCGAGATCAACGCCCTTCTGAGCTACAACCCCCGACTACGTGAGATGTACGGCCGCATCGTCCCCACCGTCGTCGACAACCACTCCTTCTGGAACCGATACTTCTTCAGAGTGCGCCGCTCCACTGAAGAAGTACCCTCATCTGGCCTCCTTTAGATCCGAGTCGCCGAGATGGAGCAGGAGACTTCTGCCAAGGAGAAGGTTCTGGAATCGCCGCTCTCTGTGGAGACGAGTCCTCACGAGCCCCTCGCGAAGAAGGCCTCCAACGAGACGTCGTCGCCCTCTGACGTGGAAGTAGTCGACGCCGCCGCAGCGCCCCAGAACGACGAGACATGGAGCATGTGTAGCAGCGTCCATCAGGTGAGCAGCCCGGAGCCTCAGGGCCAGGAACCTTTCCAGGACGAGGACAACGGACCCACGACCCCGAAAGCCACAGACATCGACGAGAAGGAGTGGGTTGACGCCGCTAAGGACGACCATTAGATAGTATCCGCGATACCTAACCACATGATTGCCAATGTGATATTCTGTACATAGGCAAATGAGAATTAACTGAATACTTCTCTAATACAGTAACCCACGCTTGTATATATACTGCTTACCAATAAATTACTGTCATTATTGGTTTGGATTGTGACCTTCTTTAGTCACAGCATTGAATCCGTGGAGAACTCGTCTGGTCGTGGCAGATCCATAGACACGGCGTGACCCAAATGTCGCAGTCTGAGCGTTGCCAATCAGTGAAGGATGGCCCGTACCACAAAATAAAGCTAAGAACCCACAGTCCCACTGCTGACCGACCCGATGAGAGCAGGAACTTCGTGAGCTATAGCACTTATGAAGAAGATTCACATGAAGTTGTGGTCTCTTCCCATCGATGGAAACGTAACCATAATCCAGGGGTATGGGCTCTTCTTTTGTGAGAATTTCTATGGTAGCAGGCTGTGTATAGAACGAGTTGTCCAGGATTGAGTTGTCTTAAATAGTAGTCAGATTTTTTTCCAAACTTACAGCGACACGACGACTTGTAGAGACATGACAGATTGGTTCCAATTCCGATCACTTGACATACGACAAGAATACGTTTGCACCGAGATTCCTGGTTTTGTGGCTACTCAGACTTTCGCGTTCCGGTTCTATTCGTATTCGTTACGAAATGATCACATCTTCCCTCCACGACTGTGATTAACGTCCTATCAGTAATCCTGACACGCCGTCGGCGTACAAACTACATCATGCACTTCATTTGCATATATCACCATCGCAAATATAGATGTAACAAGTGGTCGCTTAGAGTCATTGGTCGATGGGTCTTTTGTACTGTTAACGGTGCTCGGTGCTTGATACCCCTTTTTCAGCGATTGTGTAATGAGCGAAACGAAGAAGATATCAGATATTGGAGTCCCGAATGAGTCGACCATCGAAGAAGAGAAGTTGCCGGGTGAACAGTCCAAACCGTCAAACCCTTTTGACGAGAACTATGAAGAACGCGGAATTGATGTAGAATCTCCGACTGTGGAACAAACCGACGATGGGTAAGAAGGTGTGGTTCCAGATAGTTTCCACAGGGTCCTGTTTAGCTTTTCGTCGCGTAAACCGAGTGGAAAGAGAACTGTTGAGGTACGTTTTCCCATGTTGAATTAGGGAGAGGTTTTCCTCTGTAATACGTATTTGCGATAGATTTACTAGAGTATTCCAATTTGCCAAGCAAACCTTTATTTACTGACATTTGTGTCTCTTTGAGAGTCATAAGACCAGAAGAATTAAAGGGCAACTTTGCATAATAAGCTAATACCTTACTTCTGCCCTTTATAAATTGCAAGAGTAACCATGATTTCATACATGTGAAAGCCTCCAGTGGCCCAACTCTTTTTTGACTCTTTCTGTGCACTGACAGGAGAACACTGACGCGAAAGTGGTAACTTCAGCTTGATGTACTCGTTTGTTACCCACTTCATTTGTGTCTCTTTGAGAGTCATAAGACCAGAAGAATTAAACGGCAACTTTGCATAAGCTACAAGACAACCTAATACCTTACTTCTGCCGTTTATAAATGGGGTGGCCCAATTCTTTTTTGACTCTTTCTGTGCACTGACAGGAGAACACTGACGCTAAAGTGGTAACTTAAGCTTGATGGATTCGTTTGTTACCCACTTCATTTCGAGAATGTGGCGGATGATCGCATTGATTGATCTCATCTGTAAATCCTATGATCAAACCATCTCATACCAAAAAGGCGCATGTTGTGCTTTTTCTACCTTGCACAAAGAATGTTCAGTTCCAGGAGAGTACACCGACCAAGAGCGTGGACGACGAGGAGATGTCGTACGAGAAGGGACCAGTCGAGAAGTTTATCAATTACATTTTCTGTCGTGGAGACTTGTCGAAGGCAAAACTGAAAACGAAACCCACTACTGTCAAAGACCTCGTGAGTAAGGCGCAGAAAACATTTCAAATCAAGAGTTTCTAGTTCAAATATGGTAATAAGTTGGATAAGGTGTTCACGATACTTGGAATCATCGTTTCAATGCTCTGTGGCATCTGTCAGCCTTTGTTCGCAATTGTGACAGGTCGCATTGCGAATGTGCTTCTTATCATACCTCCGGAATCGGAAGAGTTCATTCAACAGGGGACAAACGCTGTTATCTTCTACATGTGCGTTGGACTCTTTTTGATTGTCGTTGCTTTCCTACAGGTAGGACAGGGTAAAAGAGGTCCATACGTCAACATTTACAGTTCTTCTTCTTCAACGTCGCTTGCGTAAGAATCATTCGCAATATTCGAGTGGAGTATCTACGATCTATTCTACGACAAGATGCTTCATGGCTTGAGAAAAACCACAGTGGTTCTATAAACACACATCTTAATGAGTATGTACTCATGGCTTGATGTCCATAATCTCGACTTTAGCAACATTGATCGCATCTGTGAAGGCATAGGCGACAAGTTTGGCTTGCTGATTCGAAACGGCACGCAGTACTGCACCGGACTAGCCGTTGCTTTTTACACTTCCTGGCAGATGGCAGCCCCACTGTGTATTCTTTCACCGATAATCGCGGCTATCATGGGATTTAGCTCAAGAGTGAGTATTGCTATGCCTACTTAAATACTAATGTTATATAAAAATTACACTTTTTCATGAATCCAAAGTAACTAGCCAGTGCTAACTCCTAGCACCGGAAAATCCTCAGCTTATGAGCAACTTTGTGGGTACGGTTGAATTAAAACAAGATGACCAGAACATACATAAGTGCTGTTAGTAGTCTGTGAGTGGTGTTTATATGTCCATTCGAGTCCACCCCAATCATTATGCAGGTTTTCTTCAAATCCTTGAATTTTCTAAACTATGTGGGCTGAGCTTACCTTGCTATTGTTCACGTAAGTCAAAAAACCATTACACTCTAAATTTACGAATAGAGCGCTTCTTCATTGTCATCAAATTGTCCATTTCGTAAAGCTCCTCTTTTCTAGAAAATGAGTCAAGAAGCTCGACGTGAGATGGGCATATACGCGAAAGCTGGATGCATTGCTGAAGAGGCTATTGGAGGAATACGCACGGTTGCGGCTTTCAACGCACAAGAGCATGAAGTCAAGAAGTACCAGCAGGTCCTGAAGCAGGGAGTGAAGTCCGGCCTGAGGAAAGGAGCCTACAGTGGATGTTTATCTGCATCACTCCTTCTAATCATTTTCGTCTTCATCGGCAGTTGTCTCCTCTACGGCTCATACTTGTACAAGATCGGGATAGTGGACACTCCTGGCGATATATTTGTCGTTCTCATGGCTATCATGTCGGGGGCCTACCACCTGGGTCAAGCCAGCCCTCATCTTATGGTCATGCTAAACGCACGAATCGCCGCGTCAACGGTTTACCAAACAATAGACCGCGTAAGGCTAAAGTATATAAAGAACTTTAATGTGATATCCTAATGCAGACGCCAAGTATCGATGCCTACTCAACAGAGGGTCGGAAGATCTACACCATGGAAGGAAAGATTGTCTTCAAGAAGGTCAACTTCTCCTACCCTACTCGGCCAGATGTGAAGGTCTTGCGTTCCTTCAGCTTGACAGTTCATCCAGGTCAAACTATTGCACTTGTAGGACATAGGTATGGTGTGCATAGTTAGCTCTCTTCTTTGAACTCCTGCATTCACAGCGGTTCTGGAAAGAGCACTTGCATTGGGATTCTCAACCGGCTCTACGAGTTCCAGTCCGGCCACGTGTCCATAGATGGCCACGACATAAGAGATCTCAACTTGAAGTGGCTTCGCAGCGTGATTGGAACAGTGGAACAGCACCCCGTTATCTTCAACGACACCGTCGAAAACAACTTGAAAGTCGGGAACGACCTGTTGAGCGAGAAGGATATGGTGAACGCGTGCAGAATGGCAAACGTGCATGGACTTATTGACAGCCTACCAAATGTAAGTCGGAGCATAGTTCGTGTGGAACTGTCCTTTAGGGATATCAAACACGAATTGGTGAAGGAGGAATACAACTGTCAGGCGGCCAAAAGCAGAGAATTGCGATAGCAAGAACGCTTGCACGGGATCCTAGGATACTTCTCCTCGATGAAGCAACCAGTGCGCTAGATGCACAGAGCGAGGAACTCGTGCAGGTAGAGTAGCTTTCAAAGAATGATATGAGAATTATAAACCCATATTTGGAAACCGATGTTGTGGGTTATACCAATGCCTAGGCTTCGGCACCAGTGCCTATAGTTTGGGCACCATATTTAGAGATACCATAGTTTGGAGACTATAATTCCAACGCAATGGAGAATTTGGCAATATAAGAATATTTCAGACAGCTTTGAACAATGCCAGGAAAGAAAGGACTACGATAGTCATCGCTCATCGACTTTCGACAGTGAAAGATGCCGACAAGATCGTAGTGTTGGACAATGGGAGGATTGTCGAGATGGGTAGTCATCTGGAACTGCTGGAGAGAAGAGGGCACTACTACAAACTTGTTCGCGCTCAGAAATTCGAAACTGTGGAGGACGAAGTCGATTCCAATGCCAGCGATATCTCTGATGAAAAAGACCCCGACGAGTTCAACAAAGTGGCTGGCCAGTCACTGCGTGAGGGACTTCGCCAGTCCTACAAACGCGATTTCATGAGTAGTGGCCATATTGGTGATGCGGAAACCGAAGAGTTGGAGACTGAATTGAAGCAGGCCGGGGCACAGCCCTCGTCGTTGATCCAACTGCTGCAGGAAGCTGGAAAGCAGTATGACGTTCTTCTTCCCGCGTTCGGTTTCTGCTTACTCTCGTCAATAGGTAAGGAAGCACGGACATGTAAGTAGGTGTAACGCATCACTGTGTTACAGGGATGCCTTTGCTTGCCATCGTGTACGGTCGAGCATTTTCCATGTACAATGACGGAGCACGCGACACTGTGGATGAAGCGTTTAACTACTTGCTTATCTTCTCTGGAATTGGAGCTGTTTTTGCGATATCGTCCTTCTTCTCGGTAAGACAACTTGGTTCAATTTAGCGTACAATTTTAAACTTACCTGGATGGTAGTGAATGCCAGGAACAATAGACCGGATTGCCTTTGCCGGTAGTACTCTCAGGAGTAAACTTCGGCTTAAAGTACGCAACAATTCTCGAGCTGAACTTTTTTAGAGTAAAACGCATAGGCGGAAAGAACCCAAATTAGCTTAGGAAGCTTAGGACGGGATGTTTGACGATCACTGTTCTCCTTCTTTATAATCACTGGTTTTTAGTCGTATAAACCCTCTACACTTTCTGAAATTTAGAACTATCTGTTTGGAAGAATGGGAGAAACCCTTACCTTCAACCTCCGAGTCCAAGCTTTCCGCTCAATTCTGCTCCAGGATGGATCCTACTTCGATAACCCAGCACATACTTCTGGCAAACTCATCACTCGACTAGCCACCGATGCTCCAAATGTTAAAGCTGTCAGTGGACACAATTCTATCAAAGTCTATTTTGATGAGAACCTTTTAGGCAATTGACACTCGTCTTTCGCGAGTCATTCAGGGCGTTCTTTCTATCATGTTCGCCATCATAATGGCGGCATGGATCAACTGGAAGTTGACAGCTATTGGCTCTCTCTTCTTCGTCGTGCAGGCTGTGTTCCAGTTCTTTATCTCCCGGAGAGTTCACGATATCGCGGTGAAAGTTGCGGCAAAGGATGAAGCTGGACGAGTAAGTTAAATGCCCTCCGTTGGTCATGGATCCTCCCATTCAGCTTGCCGTGGAAGCAATCGAAAATGTGCAATCAATCCAACTCATAACCGCTGAGATGAGTTTTTGCGATCACTACGTGCAGCATGCCGTAGAGCAGACCAAATATGAGCTCATAAAAGCGCCTCTTCAGGTTAGTTTAAGCGGTCGCAGAGGTGTATTAAAGCAAGTAGGCTGCGAATTGGGCTGCCACTCATGGACTACAGTACTTCACCGTCGCCTTGTGCTATTTCGTGGGATTCTTGTTTGTCATCAACGACCTCACCGACAAGATCACTGTTTTCCAGTAGGTTTCTCAATACCTTTCTTTCCCTAATATCGTGATCTTATGCACTAAGCTATTCATTTTAGAGTAGTTCAAACGTTGTACTTTGGAAGTCTCAGCGTTCAAGAAGCATCCGTGTTCTTCCCAGAGTTTGTAAAGTCACGATTGGCTGCGGGTCTCATGTTTAACATCATAAACAGCAAACCATCGACTGGTGACATGAAGGAAGGCACAAAAACGGTATAGAGATTTATACCCTATGAAGCTCACTGTTCCTAAATCTCAAATTGAGCCTATTGCTTATATTTCAAGCCCTTTTGCCTGCACCTTTTTGTGTTATTAGGAACAGATTTAACAACAACATTATTTCCAGCCACTAGAAGGAAGTATTCAATTCGAGAAGGTGTACTTCGCTTACCCTCAACGCCCAAAGAACGCGGTCATGAAGGGATTTTCGCTGAACGTCAATAGTGGGCAAACAGTGGCTCTTGTTGGTCCATCCGGTTCCGGAAAGAGCACTGTGATACAGCTCCTACAAGGCTTCTACGGCCCAAGTGCTGGACTCATTGTAAGAATCACCAATGTTTCTATAAGAATTTTATATATGCTCCACTAGAAATTCGACGGACAAGAAATGAAAGAATTGAGCTTGGAACATATTCGTCGCGAAATGGCGATTGTCGGCCAGGAACCAACTCTTTTCTCTGGATCCATAAAGGAGAACATAGCATACGGCCTGGATTTGCACAAGATACCTTTTGAGAAGATCGAAGAAGCGGCCGCGATCGCAAACGCGACTGCATTCATCAAGAAGATGCCACAAGTCAGATTTCTGAAGAGGGTCATTGCAAACAAGATCATTTAGGGATACGATACTCTCGTCGGTGAGAGAGGAACTATGCTGTCAGGTGGCCAGAAACAGCGAATTGCAATCGCTCGTGCGATTCTTCGCAATCCGAAGATATTGCTTCTTGACGAGGCTACGAGTGCTTTAGATACGCAGTCGGAGAAGGTGAGCAGATTCGATGTATCTGTTCCACTACTAATGGAAACGTTATCGTTTAGGCCATCCAAGAAGCTCTTGAACGTATAAGACACGGTCGCACTTGCATCGTCATTGCCCATCGCCTCTCATCCGTCCAGAATGCCGATATGATCGTCTTCGTCGAAGACGGTCGCGTTTTGGAGACCGGAAGACACTCAAGCTTAATGGCTCAGCGAGGAAGGTACTTCAACCTCGTGCAACGTCAGGATCTGAGCGGATGATGTTAGATTTGTATGTATACACTGTGCTAAATGTTTCTACTGCTGCACTTGTTACTTATAAAATGTTATTGTTAAACGACACTGTAGATGCGAAACAAGCCTGTAGTTTGACTGAAATTGCACTAGCAGGGAAAGCGTGCTTTCGTTGTTCGGAAAACAAAACTTTTCGAGTCTCGCTCGAATTTCTCGGTCTCGCTTCTTCGAAGCGAGACTGGGATCCTGACGCGAACACCCTGCATGAGCGAACTTACATTATCGGGGCACTTAAATTAGTAATTTTTTTACTACTTTTTTTTAGTTTTTTTTACTAAAAAGTCCTATGCAATCTTGTCTTTCTTTTCGACAGTGTTCACGTCGCTGTTATAAAATTAACCTGCCTGCACCCGTTGCACTCTTACACCACTACCGACTTACTTTCGATCAGGGCATTCCAGTTAGGACCTCACTCGGTACATGACGGTTCTTTGATCGCACTTGCGCCTCTTACGTTTCTTGCTTTACCATCAAGTAAGTACATAATACACGGCCACACATAATTTACATGTAATGATGTAAAGGATTTCACTAAATTGTGGTTCCAAATGATAGAATATTCCGGATCGAATTATGCAAATGTGCTATTTTCACAGCAGTGCGTCACTTCCTACGGCTTATTTAAACAGCATCCGTGGACTGCGTCGACATAGTTGGCCAAACACCGACATGGACTGTGTACCTATTCGTTTCATCGAAGAAGTTTTGCTACAACTGGATTGCAAAGGCTGTCCGCTAAAAGTCAAAGAGCTGCGTAAGCTACCCACTAGCTGGGGTCGCATAGTCAAGAGCAAGTGTTCAAAAAAGGAAGCGCGCCTTATGGTCTTTCTCGTAAACGACAGAGAAGCTGTATTTTATGGCGCTGCCAACTGCGGACTTATAGCGTTAGCCAACCTGGAGCAGTACGTCATAAGATACATCTACATTAAGTACTGGAATGAAGCTATGGCGCAAAATCCGATGTATCAGCAGTTCACGAAGGAAAACTTCAACCTATTCAGGAAGCACTTTTCTAGAGGTTATTCCTGTTGTGTGACCTACTTCGTTCAAGAACGCCGTGATCATCCTGTAGTCAAGCAACTTTCCTCTGCTCCAACCAGGATTACCAACATGGAGCTTTACAACTGGACCGTTCCGATCGAAGCATTGACTCAAGGCATCGAGCGAGGAACACTACGATCGTTCAAAAGCCACAAATGTCTTCAGTTAACTAACGATCTTCTTCGTATCCTCCTTAGATTCGTGGCCTCCACACAAATGGAGGATTTATCGTTCTCCGTCGCGTCAGGAAGCCCGGTGTCCTACGAAACCCTTCTAACCGGAGTTGTCAATGCATTTTTCAACAGGAAAACTACATACCACTTCAATTTTACAGTAGATCCTGGTACTGAGCGGCTTTGTAAGCGTCTTACAGAAGTGGGCATGCGAAAAAATTTTCGGATCCGTTATTATTGTGTAAGATATTCTAGTATATTCGTTCGTCGCACAGATTCTAATGACAAACTGTGCAGCGTGAAATAAAGCCACTTGCAAATTTCTCTCTATCTGCTGTGCATTGGGTTGTCGAATGGAGAACTGGCCACCTTGTAAAGATAGTCCAATTTGTCAGTACTTGTTACTCCAGGGAAGCAGATATACAATAGAGCCAGCGTGCGTAGTTATTTTTATTTTTCCGTAGTTATTTTTTTTATTTTTAATAAATCACTCCAAAGTTTTTGGTCCCGAGAAGATAGCACTTCTCGGCGACGTGTTATGGAAATGTGCTACTTTCACAGCAATACATCGTTTTCTACGGCTTAGTAAAACAGCATCCAGCGAGTGACCACCTAAATGGACTCTGTGCCTATATGCTTCATCGAAGAAGTTCTGCTACAACTGGATTGCGAGCGCTGTGAGGATGAAGAAAGAAAAATGCGTGAGCTCCCCACGATCTGGGGTCGGATCTTCAAGAGCAAGAAGTCGCCACAAAGAGTATGCCTTAGAATCTACCTCGTAAACGACGAAGAGGCCGTATTTTCTATCGTTCGCTTTGGACAATCTGTACGTTTAGCCTATCTGGAGCAGTACGTCATAAGATGCATCTACATTGAGGACTGGAATGAAACTATGGTGGACAATTCGAAGTATCTCCCGTTCACGAAGAAAAACTTCTACCTATTAAGGAAGCACTTTTCTAAAAATTATTCATGTGATATGATCTACGATTTTAAAGAACGCCGTGATCACCTCGTGCTCAAGCAACTTTTCTCGATTCCAATTAGGGTTACCGGCATCGAGCTTTACAACCCAACCTTTCCTATTGAAGTATTGACTCGAATCATCGAGCGAGGAGCAGTCCGATCGTTCAGAAGCCACACCTTTCTTCAGGTCACCACTGAACTTCTTCCCGCTCTCCTAAGATACGTAGCTTCTATGCAAATGGAGTACCTAATTCTTGGGGTCGCGACAAGAAGCCCGGTATCGTACGAAACTATTCTAGCCGGAGTTATCAACGCATTCCTCAGCAGGGAAAGACCAGACCACCACATTATTATAGCAGACACTGGTACTGAGTGGCTTTGTAAGCGTCTTACAGAAGCGGATGAGCAAAAAAACTTTCGTATCCGTTATTCTAACAAAAGACAATATCGCATATCTATTTGTCGCACACAGTTTATATTATCACATCTTTAAGGATTCTGATGAGCTTGGTAGGTTTGAACAGATTCAACTCGATGTGAAATAAAGAATTCTGTGAATTCATCTTTATATGCACAGTAAAAACTGCCCACCTTGTAAAAATACTCCAGTTTTGCAGTGCTTAGGACTCTAGAGAAACAGATATGTGTATTGGGTTGGTGCAAATAAGATGACCACTGTTTTGGATGTCGATCATTTTTGCGCTGTCCATCGATAGACACTAACGGACCCGCCTTAACATTTCTTCATTCCACAAGTGGATACACCATCCATAAGGACACGCACACTTTACTTGTAAATCTGTAAAATATATTACTTCAATATGTGTATACTACATTTATTTCGCACCATAAATCAATGCAAGGATTTTGGTCACGAGATGATAGCACTTCTTGGCGACGCGTTATAAAAATGTGCTATTTTCACTGCAATGCATCATTTTCTACCACTTAGTCATTGGACATAACCGACTATACACCATGGACTCTGTACCTATCTGCTTCATCGAAGAAGTCTTGCTGCAACTGGACTACGGAAGTTATTCGGCAGAAGAAGAAAAAATGCGTGAGCTCCCCACGATCTGGGGTCGGATTGTCAAGAGCAAGAGGTCGAAAAGGGAAGCGATTCTGGAAGTCTGCGTGTTAAGCGACAAAGAGGTTGTATTTTCTGTCACGCACTATTCTCAACAAGTGTCTTTAGTCGATTTGGAACAGTATGTTATAAGATATATCCTTATAAGGCAACATCCGAAAAACGCGTATTCATCGTATTACCCGCTCACGACGGACAACTTCAAATTACTGAAGAAGTGTCTTTCTAGAGGGTACTCATGTCGTATAATCTACGGCTTTAATCAACGCTGTGATCATCTGCTTGTGAAGCAACTTTCCTGTGTTCCAACTAGGATTACCAATATCGATTTTTACAACCAGACCGTTGCGATGGAAGCATTCGCTCGGAGCGTCGAGCGAGGAACACTCCGATCGTTCAAAGTCTACGACAATCTCAATATAACCAACGAACATCTTCCCGCCCTTCTCAGATTCGTGTCTTCCGTGCAAATGGAGTACTTCCTTCTTGAAGTCGCGAGAGGAAGCCCGGTGTCCTACAAAACTCTTCTAGCCGGTGTTATCAACGCATTCCTCAGCAGGGAAAGACCACACCACTACAGTATTGCAGCAGATCCTGGCACTGAGCCGCTTTGTGAGCGCCTTAAGGAAGTGGGTGTCCGAAAAAATTTTGAAATCCATTATTATTACAGGAGATATTATCGTATATCTATTTGTCGTACACAGTTTATGTTATGACAACTTTGGGGGATGAAATGGATGAAATAAAGTACTTAAAAAATTTATCTTTATCTGCTGTGTATTGGGTTATCACAGTAAAAGCTAAACATACTAAAATTTTCCAATGCTCACGACTCCATTGTCGAAATTGAGTGTACAGGTTCAGTTTTCAATGCGACAACAACAGTAATGACTCCGAGGTTCGGCAATGCGGCTGCGGAATAATGCACTTATTGCTTTGTACTTGTCTTCTTATGCAGATTTGTCTCCAAAGGGCACGTCTTCTTTTAAGGAGTACACGTACCATCCCAAAGGGAGACGACCTTTACGAGTGACATTCCTCAAGTTTGAAACGGTCAGTTTGTGTCGAAAAGGCAGTTCCGAGTGTGCTCTACCGTACTTGAAGTGTTGTGGCGACCTTAACAGATGAACTTGAAATAGTACTGTCGTTGAAGATATCAAACTTGGCATGATGTAGTAGCCGTTTCATGTGAAGACACTTAACAATAAACAAAAGCAATGCAAAGACACCACAAGCAAGTAAACAAAAGAGGGCACAAGTTCTAAAAGGTTCAGTAGGATTGACACGATTTTCGAAACTTGGAATCAAATATTTGGCTCAACGCGTATATGTTCAGCCTATCATGTTTCGGACAAGATCTTCATTCTAGAATCTTCGAAACTATTGAACACGGACTCTTCCTGTCTCGTGCATTTTAGAACTTTAAATGCGAAACTCAACAATTGAATCCGCCCGCGGAGTTAAGGATTAAACGTGAAGAAGTTGCTCACCAAGTGCATTTGTTCTTCGCTCCAGGATTCTCGGAAAACATCTCGGCTTTGTCAGCCTCCGACTGTAGGTTCAATACATACAACATCGTGGACAATAGAACCTTTCGAACTCGTTTTGTGTCATCTCATCTTTCACAGACATCGTGACCACAAGAATACAATAAAAATCAGCAAATGTTTCATCAACTGGCATTTGACTAAATCACAGGTTTATAGAGCGGTACATGGTCTCCAATAACAAGATTTCTTACAATTAGCTCTACCAATTGTTCTACGTCGCACACTTCATCTATGGCATTTCTACGAAGAAATAAATGAGTATTCTATGTGCCTAGCGCGAAGGATAGCAGTGTGGTACGTCGATCTCTGACAACCCTATGTGGGTAAGCGGATTAAATTTTTTTTATATTTTTATTTCTGCATGTAAGCAACATGTTTATAGCGTTTCAGCATTACTCTTCTTTGGGGTGCGGTGCATAATTTTGACAGGCACTGTATAGATGTCAGAATACTCAAACTGACTCTATTAGTTTAGCCTTCCAATGACACTCAAACTCAGTCCAATATCCCCTTCTAATTTTGTGATATTTTTATCTTCGCATGTAAGCATAAAAGATCATCCAGTGGTGTTCATCCAGTGATGCTCAGCATTATTTTTCTCCCATCTAAATCGTTGCGTTACGGTATGTCCTGAGCAACTTCATTTGAGCGACGTCGATCTTGGTGCGACTACTTGACCCTTAGTCTGTGCTAGAGTGCGCATGTTATTTCTTGTGTTCTGTTTAGAGCGATTAGCCTCTTGTGCAATTTCAGTGGGTTCATTAGTGGGTAATTAAAAAATGTGAGCATTTGAACCAAAGAAATTGGGGGAGGGGGCACATTTTTTTCTTGGTTATTTTTTTCTTCGCATCTATGTATTGCCTGGGCAATATAGATGTTACAATACTCACACTGACTCCACTCGAAGTTAGTCCAATAACGTCTTTCATTAGTCACAGTCCCGTCACCCAGTATGAGTTCACCTTGAAAAGCAAGCCATACCCAGAAAAGCGCTCCTTCATTACGTGCTTGGTAAGCGGTGTGGAAACTGTTGTTTTTGCCGTTCCCGAGAAGGTCGTCCTATCCCCGCTCAGTGGCTCGCGATCCATCCTCTCTCCGGTGCTCTTCGGTTGTCCCTAGCTTTGCCACGCGACACAATGGACCTTTCGAAGGAGCAAAGAGCCGAGGATCTCTGGTGCATGTCGCCTCCACTTCATCGAAGGTTTGGCGATGCCAAGGAAGTTGGAAAACGAGGAAATAACGAGTCCACTCTGACAGGACCTCATTACTTCCTGTTATGAGTGATTAGATGTCAGTCAACTCATTAAACTTCCAACTCGCCCGGCTCTACTTGGCACAAGCTTCCACCACTTCCATCCCCATCTCCCGGCCGGCTTCTCATGACTCAGCCCCTTCCTCTCCTCTCCATTTACCTAATTTGTTTGTGTAGTCGCCATTTCCTGCCGCTCCGGCGCCTCCTCCCGGCTAATCCGCGCACCTTGCCTCCTCTGCTTGTCCTCTCGGCCGCGCCCCGCTCGAGGCACTTCGCAGCTCACGCGCTCGGACGGCCCTCAACCCACCGGCTAATTATCTGTTTCCTTTCCGCATCGATTTATTTACCTCTTCGAGTAATTACCGTCGTGCTCCAAACTCTACTCGCCTGCTCGACGCGCTCCTTCTTCCAGATCATGATACATCTCATCCACTACTTGACCATGCTCAGCGCCATAGCCGACCTCCTCATCAACTTCTTCCTCGTCGCGAAGATCTTCTTCAGAAGGGGCCTCTTCGCCCGGGACGCCGTGTACTACGTCTTCTTCTTGGCGCTGTCCGGCGTCGCATCAGGCCTCTTCTCCTTCCCTCAGCTGCTGCTGCTCTTCACCTTTAACAACGAGAACTGCCACTCGTTCAAGCTAGCCCTGGCTTCTGTGTTCCGCATCTTCACTGTCCGGCTCCAGTTTTCGCTGCTTGCCTCGCTCGCCGTCGACAGATTTGTTTCGATCTCGATGCCAGCCTTGTAGGTTTCTCAACTAACATCCTTGAGACTGAACTTTGGACTCATGCCTTAAGGCTCAAATCTTGAAAGCTGCTAGTTGCCGAGTAATTATACACCAAAAAAAAGATAAAAACAAAAATTGCGAGGATCAAGCCGCTTATTATTTCAAATCTCACATCTTTGAACCTTACCATCTTCTTTCAGCTACCAAAGCTTTGCCCGGAAGCAGCCTGCCTACTTGGCCGGCGCACTCTCCTTGCTACTCGCCGCCTTCGAGGTGTTCACCTTCCTTTTCCAAAACGAGTTCGACGGCGTCGTCAAGACGTGCTCTTCCTCCATCTTCTTCGGCGGTCCGCTCTACCAGCGCCTGAACCCCCTTCTTAACCTGGTCCAGCTGGCCGTCGTCTTTCTCGGCGCCTTCTCCCTCTTCGTCGAAACCGTTCCTACGCTCTGCAACGAGGTCCGACGGCTTCCCTCGGCCAACTTCGCCATCCGCTGGGTCTTCGTCTTGGCCACTTTGCTGCTGCTGATCTCTGTGGTGGCACCCCTTCTTCAGAGATTCCGCGTAGGAGTCACCGCCGCCTTTCCTGATGTACTGGTATTTGGCGACTTTGCTCTCCATCTAAATAGCGTAAGCCTCGGAGTTTCAAGTGTTGAGATAACATTTTTGTTTCAGTGCGCCCTGCTGCCTATCATCAACTACGCCAGGAGTGACCTCCGTAGGGTTGTGAGAATCCTGCGGCGGAAGAAGATAACATCGGATACAATCACTATTAATACTATAAATGTGGGCGATACTCAATGAATAAAAAGTCGCCAACAAGCCTTGGGTCTTGAGCTTTGTAAAGACATGAGCATGCACACAGCAGAGTTATGTCAACTCCAAATGGACCGCATGGTTGGGCCCAACCTAGTTTGTTCTGAGGAGTTTACATCATCTAATGAGCCCTCCTGAAGACTTTTTTATTTTCGATCCGTTATCGAGCTTCTACGTGGCCTATAGCATTAAGCTTTGGTTATAATCTCTTTTAACCACCTCATCTGATGTTCGCTCAATTGTGTATCCCATAACTTTCATTCTGCTTTTTTAAAATTCGCGTTTTTTTTTCCAGAAAAATTCTCCATGCGCCCTTTAATTTTTCCTCTCTAACTGGATGCACTTCGTCGAGTCCATCTGGACTTGATTAGCCACTCAGGTGCACGCCGACAGATACACATCGGCGGCAGAGGGATTTTTCTTCTTCTGAGCATCTTCTAAGGGATCGGATAAAGCTCGAGTTCGTCTTGAGACTCCAAAGAACCTTTTGTCGTGCCGAGAGTACGACTGGTGCTGATAATCAGAATACATTTATGTCTCAATTAGGACAAATTTTCAACGACAACGGAAACGGAGTGCGCCCGTCCTTCGACGAACGAACTTCGAGGCCAAAGTAGTTCAGTTCTTTCAATTGCTTGGTTCGAGAAGCGGAGTAGCAATGTGATCAGGGGGTATTGGAATTTATCAGATGTTACTGTTAACAGATCCTGGGCTGAAGAAGTAAAGCCCAATCGTAAGATCGAAGAACGCAAGAGATGAGCTACCCGAAATTTCCGATGAGAAGACGCCTCATCGGAAGTTGTCGAATGTGGGAGCGCGTCTGGGCCACTTAACGATAATCCAAAGCTGAGGAGGTTGAAAAGAGGAGAACAAAGTGAGAAGACGATTCGGATAAAGGAAAGGATGCAAAACAGGTGGATTACATATCCGAGGTGTATGTAAAGCGGTATAAACATGTTGACGCTTCTTTCTACAGAAGTAGAAGAAAAGTACGAATTTCTGACGTTCTCTTAATATGCCTTTTTAACAGCTATTTCACGTTGCAGGACCCACCCTGTTCCAGCAATTTTTTTGGACTATTTTTTGGATTCGTGGGCGGTCCCTGCTCTCAGCTAGCTTTAAACTATTCCCCTGGGATTCAAAGAAACAAGATAAATATCGAGGTCCTTTTGTTTTCGCATACAGATTGTCATTAAAAAATAGAACGAGGCTGAGCCATGTGCTCTCCTTGATCTTTTTGTTATTATGCAGAGGATGACGTTGTTTTGTCCATCGATAAACACGCACTCGCGAGTTCAAGATCATCTTCTGCAAATTAGAGCCAAATGAAGCTGAAGGATCGTCTCGGGACGCGCTTACTTTACTGGTGTAGGAAAGGTGCAGTGCACGGGCATCCGCACTTTTTGTTCGTGTATACTCTACCAGGAAGTTCAGTTTTTTGTTTTCTGGTTGGGTGAGCTTATCTAACAAGAGTGAAGCACAAGCAGGTCGTTCAGGTCTTGTCAGGGATGCTTGGACCAAAGGAAGGAATGTATATAAATGATCGGATGGATGAGTTTAAACAGTTTATAGCCCTGGTTAGCTTACAGTGCCTAATCAAAGCAACAACAAAGCATTCTTATGTTTCGACGACGCAAGTAGAGGAGGAAAATCACGCGATGGTTCACAATGGCGCAATGGTTCACCACAAAAACCCGCTCGAAACGAGCGAAAACTGATACCGTATAAGTCGGCCAATTGCCGCTGCAGCTCTGTGGGCGACAGAATCCTAGCTCTAATGTGTCAGTAAAATCTGTCTTCCCATCGTGTTTATAACAAAAGCCAGACCTTGAAGCCATAACGATCGTCCAGGGTCGTTTGGCCAGAGTTGACTGATCAGATCAATTGAAACCTTTTTATCTTTGATCTCTCGAGTGCGGAGATGTTATGTTGTGTTGTTGTGTTGCGAGGGAGTGACAGGTGGTAGCACTGCCTGGCGCGCACTGCTCCTTCTTTGTCGTGACACTGAGTCTGGGACACTTAAGGCCTTCTTTGTCCGCTGATCGTTATCTATCACCAGATGTGTGGACTTGCTAATTACTTTTTCGGGTCGTTCGGCGATGACCGTGATCTGATGGGCTAAAGGTTTCCGTGAGCTTGTTTCCCTTAATAACTTCATTCCCTAAAAGTGGTGTCAGTCTCATCCCTTCATTAATTTGCTTATTTGAGCTGAAGAGTTTAAACGAGTTTAAAGTTTAAACACAGCCCGAGCGAATACTGTACACTAGTAATGTTTCAATCTTCTCATTGCAACTCATTCAAACAGTCCACTAGTAAGAAAGTGACCACGTAAAAGGCCGAAAAACGACGAAAGAACAGCAGAAAGTAGCGAATCAGGGACTCGGAAATCCTCGGCAAAGATAGCTCCATTAGCTATCATTCCTTTAGGAAAAATGTAACGTTTTTTTGGCTTAAAAGGTCAGCCTAAAAAGAACTTTTGAACCGTCAGCAAGCAAGCATCCTTCCTCTTTTACAGTGCCCTAGCATCTGCTTTAATGGTCTAAGCGGAGGGCGCCCAAATTTTACAGTATTAAGTGCTAAAAATAACCTTATGTTTTAATTAATCGTCCTTATCCTCCCAAATCATTGTTTTACGACGACGCTTACGCCGGAAGTGTTGTTCACGGCGAAGGTAAACACTTTTATGCATCTAACGCTGGGATTGTTGACAGTTCAAAAGTCCTTCTTTAGCGGGCTATCCTCGTGGTCGCGCCGTATCCTTTCGTAACAAGTGTTTTCAAGCGTCCGTAAACAAACAACAACTAATCCACGGGTTTTTCCTCGGTAAAGCTTTCCCTTAATAGAACGCTTACTTAATAGAAATAGAAACTAATCCGGTCCACGACCTATTTTCGTCTTCGCGCTCTCTGGACCTTCGCACGGGGAGGATCAAGCAGCTTTCGGGCCCCATCCTTGGCTCAGCCAGTGAACACGTTGTGTGGTCTCCACCATCCCATCTCCTTGACGACTAAACTAATCCGGTCCTCGATGCCCAACCGCCGAGACGATTCTTGATTTTTTGACGATTGCTTACGTCTTCGTCCCTTATCTAACCGCAAAACATGCTTACTCATCGTGTCCGATGACGCCAGTTTTCGGGGAAGCCCCTGGACCTTCTGCTCACCACATCGTCTGCCTCCTCTGGAAAATACCCCTGGAACGGCGTTCTGCCGCGATTGCGCAGCTCGATAACGTAATTATTCCGTGAACGGCCCCTCATGGCCACGCTCAAGTCGCGGCTATTGATTGCGCCTCCATTCTGTTATTTTGAGTCTGTCCGTTGGCTTAACGACTTTTGCGTCGCGCCTGCGTCCCCAAATATCGCAACTCCCTCGCGAACGTCCCTCCCGCCTGCCACGCACCTTGGCTGTCCGCACGTTTTGGGATTCGAGCGACCGCTTATGTTATGTTTGTGAGTGTGTAAACTTAGGACGTGATAAACACTATGTTCGGAGCGACCGTTAGTCTCTTGGATATTGGATTCTTTGTTATTACATAAACTTACCTAAAGGGCAGTTTGAAGGTTACGCGTCCAGAAACCACTCACACTATGACTATAGATTTGGATATATTCAAACCGAATAGGTTTCTTCTATTCGATAACACGCACAGGCCAGTACTTTTCCATCTAGAGTCAGAAAGACGCTGAATAAACTGTTTCTGTGCTAACGTGCTGGACCCTTTGGACCGTAAGACTCGATCTTTCTAATTACGCAGCTCTGCTATCAAAAGGTCGGTCCTCAAATGTCGCAACTCCCTCGCGAACAGCCGCTTCGTTCCGCCTGCCTTCTTTGGTTCCTTATCCGCACGTTTTTGGACTCGGAGGAGAAATCACATTGTGTTTGCAAGTGCGTGGACTTCACATTTGACAAAGTCTCCATTTTGGAACAGTCTCCGCTGGATTCTTACAAGAGTCCATTTTAGTTATCAAATTTACATTCCTTTGGCATTAGAAAAAAAGTGAGATCACTCAAGCTGTACCTCTTTGATTCCCTTTGATCCTATCGGTCACTTATAATAAACTCATGGCTCTGATCCGCCTCCGTCCACAAATGTTATAAATCCGCCGCGGACGACTGCGCTGTCCCGCCTGCCTTCCACCTTTGGCCGCTTGCTCGCTCGACATTACAGCCGGCCAAAGGTCATGTTGTGTTTATGTGACCGCTTTAAGATCTCGCAAACATTATCCTTTCGCCGCGCAAGTTAAGAGGCATCTTAATTTTTGGATTCCGCTCTTGCTGGACGACGGGGAAGTCAATCAAGACAAATTGGTTTTTTCGGCGTTGGACGTTCGTGCTCTCCACAGGCACGTTCGCCCATCTGGGAGAACCCCCTCTTCTCATGTTTTCCTCAGCTCTCCGATTCCTTCTCACGTTACATTGTTCGCATGTGCCTTTGGATTTGTTGGTCTTGGCATGTATCCGCACCTGAGGGGTTGACAAACACAGTGATGGTGACCTCTCGGTCATGAGAATTAAAAATGCGCCAATAAATACCGCTTGAAGTAGTACATTTGTCAAATGGGCCAGCTGGAAAGGCGCTTTTTAGAGGGAATGTCCTAATTGGACTCGGTGAACTAAGGACACCATTTTAAGCATCTTAAGAACGTACAAGATTTGTTCAAATGTTCCAACCCTATCTTTCCCGTTGACCATTTTTCTTCAAAACAGTGCACTTTTCGCGGCGCCCTCCGTCGCACCAACGCTGACCGTCCAGAGTGCCCTCTCCTCCCATGTTTTCGTCTCCCCTCTGGACTCCTCTCACGTTTCACCCTTCGCGCGCGCCTTGCCCCTTCCGCCGCGACGCAAACGCGGTGCTGCTTATTAAATCGCCCATTCCGCATTTACTCATTCATTGACGTCTTCAGAGTTCGCGAAGCTTCTTCAAGACGGAGCGCCCAACGGATCCCGTAGTGAGCACTCAACATGTCTTCCGACGCGAACGGTTCGACGGCCGCCGGCGGCGGTCCAGAGATTAAGAAGGTCGCTAACGAGATCGCCGACAAGCTGAGCTCGTTCGTGCTGACGTTGACTGGCGAAGAGCCGAGCGAGATGGAGGACCCTTCTAACAAGGAAGACCGTGAGTGGAACTGGGAGAGATCCACGTTTTGTATAACTCTCTCTGACTGCTGCTACTGGACAGTCGGATGGGGATCTGTTTCGTAAAGAGGGACGCGCCTATGACCTAATCAGAGATCTGGAGTCGGCCCCCCTTCCCGTTGGCTTCAGCTTTTTTAATGTCCTTGTTCAGCACTCAACTTTGCTTCGGATATGACCCTTTGCAAGGAAAAACCGAAGATAACGGTCCACCGCCAGCAGTGGGGCTCTCAACTGGATTTCCTCATGTCGCTCATCGGCTACGCCGTAGGACTTGGTAAGTGTCCCCTCCACTTCTAAGCAAAGACGCGCCTCTAGGCAACGTGTGGCGCTTCCCCTACTTGTGCTTCAAGAACGGCGGCGGATCGTTCCTCTTCGCCTACGTCTGCTTCTGGGTCTTGGGTACTGTACCCATCTTCTTCATGGAAGTCTCGGTGGGACAGTTCCTACGTCGTGGCGGGATCGAAGTGTGGCGTAAGGCGTGCCCCATCTTCAAGGGTGTGGGCTACGGTAACGTTCTACTCGCTCTCATGTGCTGTTCCTACTACTGCGTCATCATCACCTGGGCGCTCTTCTACTTCTTCGCCTCTTTCTCCTGGGAGTTCCCGTGGGAGAGTTGCACGAACTACTGGAATGACAAGTACTGTATCACGGGAAAGGAGCCTCATGAGGTCATCGCGAAGATTGCGGCGAATCTTACTGGATCTACGGAGACTTCTGTAGAGCAGTTCTGGGAGTGAGTTTACATGCTATAGATATGCTTCACGTAAAGCATTACGATAGGGCACAGTTCTGAATGTGTAATCGCTGTAATCGACCCTTGTCAGCAAACAAAGATAGTTCAAGGCTTTATGCCCAGCTACATATACTTTTCTAAAAAGATTTAGCCGTTTGCCTCAGATACTCCGCATTTTAAGCCTTCTTCAATTTCAAGCCCTGTAGACGTTCCTCAAAGCGTTTCAAAACACCGTATACTGGCCTACACAGTTCTATTGGAACTCCAATTCCCTACATAAAGCCTTATTGTTCCTTGTGGATGTCATCTCTGATCTCCAATCTTTAGGAAACGCGTCCTGTTGCAGTCGAACACGATCGACGACTTCGGCGGAATCCAGCCGGAGCTCTTTGCCCTTATGGTCGTCGCCTGGCTTATCGTCTACTTCGCGCTCTGGAAGGGGATCACCGAGGCTAAGCACTTCATGTACTTCTGCGCGATTTGCCCCTACTTTATCCTGCTAGTGCT
Source organism: Steinernema khuongi (assembly GCA_016648015.1). Lineage (NCBI taxonomy): Eukaryota > Metazoa > Nematoda > Chromadorea > Rhabditida > Steinernematidae > Steinernema > Steinernema khuongi. Next base: position 75,340 of record JADLIF010000758.1, on the reverse strand, counting down.
GCTCCTCCGCGGTGTCACCCTGCCGGGCGCCTGGCAGGGCGTCTCCTACTTCCTGACTCCGAAGATGGCCAAACTCTACGACAGTTCTCTGTGGAAAGATGCAGGAACCCAGGTGTGTTCTCCAAAAACATTGATCCGCTAGTGTCACCTCCCTGCTCAGGTGTTCTACTCATACGGCGTCGGCTTTGGCACTCTTATGGCCCTGGGCAGCCACAACAAGTACAAGCACAACGCGCACAAGACCGTTATCACCGTGAGTCTCGTCAACACGGGGACGTCGATGCTGGCTGGCTTCGTTGTCTTCTCCATCCTTGGCCACATGGCCACCACCGCCGAGAAGAACGTAGGGGAGATCGTGAAGCCCGGCGTAGGACTCGCCTTCCTTGCATACCCCGAAGTGGCTACCATCCTCCCTTTGAAGCAGGTCTGGGCTGTCCTCTTCTTCCTCATGCTCGTCATCCTCGGGATTGACACCCAGGTAGGTACCTTGAACTGGATCCTCTCATAATATGTGATTCAAATAACCGATCCCCATGTACATCTTCCACCTTCAGGTCTGTCTCCTCGAAGGTGCCGTCGTCTCGCTCGAGGATGTGCTCCCACCGAAGTTCCGCAAGTACCGGAAGGCCACGTTGGCCGTCTTCTGCGTTGTCCTCTTCGCCGCCGGAATCCCCATGCTCTCCAGGGTGAGTATCTTGGCTTCTGTGAGCTTAACGTTTTGGTGGAAATTTCTCCATATTCCAGCATCCTTAGAAAATTAATAGAAGCTTCTTGTGTGCCCTCCTTGACCCTCTCTGTTTCAGTCGGGCATCTACTGGCTGACTCTTGTCGACCAGTACGGCGCCAGCGGCTACGCTCTCCTCTTCGTCGTCTTCTTCGAAGTGGTCGGACTCGCCTGGGGATTCGGTAAATCGTGTCAGGACCGCTCCGTTTACTTCTCATCGTTTCAGGAGCTGACAGAATCAAGGCGGCTATCGTGGACATGATGGATTTCCGACCCTGCTTCTTCTGGACCCTCGCGTGGAAGTTCTCCGCTCCTATCCTCACCTTCGTGCGTTTCACTCATTTATATGGCATCTTGTTATTCTTTTAGGTCCTGTTCTTCGTGTGCCTGTTCAAGTACAGCCCACTGAAGTACCCCAACGGCGAAGAGTTCCCCATGTGGGCGCAGATCTTCGGTTTCGTCCTCTCCGGCTCCTCCATGATCACCATCCCCGCCTATGCGATCTACTACCTCTGCACGGTGAAGGGCGACTCACTCTACGATGTATGTTCTCTTTGGGCTCCACATTCAGGCTCATTTCTGCATCTAGAAAGTAATCGACGGCTTTTCGCCCCACACTGACATCCAAGAAGGCCTTCCTTCTAGCAAGGACCTCGCGGAAATAAAGATGTCCAACATCGGCATCTACGAGGAGTGCCAGAACCTCCAGGAAAAGCTGAACCTCCAGTGACGTTCTGTCGCCAAATACCACACTCTCGACTGTGTCGACTATTTGTTATTAGATTACTCTAGAATAAAGCTATAAGACTTCTGTTGGGGTTCACCGGTTCACCGAAAGAGAAGGCAAAGCGGACTTGAATATAAAATGTGCATAGTTTCTTTTATGTGAAAGCCCCACTTGACCACTGCAGGAGCGATGGGACTCTTCTCCATTTGCAACGTGCAGCGACTTACTCATCTTGGAATAGAGGAATCCAGGTCTATCGACTATCGACAACACTTAAGAATATTTTTATGCACTCTGTATCCTACCAAAAACAGATCAAAAAAGATTAACTCAGATTAACTGACTGTTGACACAAAAATAAAAAATATAGGCAAATACACCAATGTTCAGACTTGAGTAACCACTTCCACTTTTCCTTATCTTTAGTAAAGTTCACGGGTACCCATCTTGGAATGGAGGACCCACCATCTTTCAAAGTCCCACTTGACCATTGGGTGCGTTCCTAGGTGATGGGACGCAACCTTTCTTCTCCATTGACAACGCTAGCCACTTTTTCCAACTAACTGGCTCGACAATCGAGGCCGGTTTCACAAAGTCCTCATTCAAGTCAGATTGCTATTATCTCTGGAAATGGAAACCCTAAAACGGTCTAATATATTTTTCTTCAGGAATTTCCGGGGGTCTAAGTTATAGAAGCTCTCATACAGTGCGTGCCATAATGATACCGACACCTAGATTTTTCGCCGGATCAATGCGTGGACGAACTTTTGAGATGTGCGGTGTTCACGGTTGGAAAGAGCACACAAAATAACGGTAGTACACGCGCAAACGAAAAAATCCGCGCGGATTTCCCAAATATGGGGAGGTCTTTTTGAAAAGTGAGCCAATTAAACTGTTCCATAATGATACCGACACTCGACTTTAGATCGCATTTTTTTCGTTATAATGTGCGGCTTCTGCTATTTTTTGCTGTTATTCTATATTCTGTATTCTTGGCCGCGATACAAGAAAAAAATCAGATCAAAAAGGAACTTTTTTGGGGAAGTTTTTGACAATTTACGGCAAGAGCCTATGAAATTCCGAAAAGCAGCTGTATCTCGCTGCTGTTGCGTCGAATCTGAATTTAAATGACGGATTTACGTTCAGCGTCTGGAAAAACCCCTAATTGGAAGAATTATAAACAGGAAGGAATGAAAAACGCATTTTTTCAGAAATTTTGGGAGAAACCAAAGTGGTCCAAGTTGAAAATACCCTCTAAAAATTGATTTTTACAATTGATTTTTGCGATTCAACGTGTTTTTCTAGAAGAAGCAACTAAGAACATTCCTGAAACACTTTAGATATCAGTGAGAGCTTTCACGATTTGCGCCTGGCAGCCACTCATGAAGTTCAGATTTGGACGAGTCGGCAGGCCAAGACTTCAGGTAGCTCACCAATTCAAAATGATTGCATTTGCTATTTTTGGACGTCCACAAGGACTTAACACTGTTTTGAACCAAATCCACCGTTTGAAAGACGATATGATTTAATTTTTGGCTTCATGAAACACAACTGGGATTTGGTCAGATCTGAACTTTTGCCAGAAGCAAATAATGGAAGCTCTCACTGAGATCTAAACAGTGTTTCAACAATGTTCTCATTTGCCTCTTCATCATTTGTTGAGAAAAACACGTTAAATCGCAAAAATCGATTGTAAAAATCAATTTTTAGGAGGTATTTTCAACTTGGGCCACTTTGGTTTTTCTCAAAATTTCAAAAAATTGCGTTTTTTTAATCCTTTCCGCTTATAATTCTTCCAATTAGGGGTTTTTCCAGACGCTGAACGTAAATCCGTCATTTAAATTCAGATACGACGCAACAGCAGCGAGATACAGCTGCTTTTCGGAATTTCATAGGCTCTTGCCGTAAATTGTCAAAAACTTCCTCAAAAAAGTTCCTTTTTGATCTGATTTTTTTCTTGTATCGCGGCCAAGAATACAGAATATAGAATAACAGCAAAAAATAGCAGAAGCCGCACATTATAACGAAAAAAATGCGATCTAAAGTCGAGTGTCGGTATCATTATGGAACAGTTTAATTGGCTCACTTTTCAAAAAGACCTCCCCCTATTTGGGAAATCCGCGCGGATTTTTTCGTTTGCGCGTGTACTACCGTTATTTTGTGTGCTCTTTCCAACCGTCAACACCGCACATCTCAAAAGTTCGTCCACGCATCGATCCGGCGAAAAATCTAGGTGTCGGTATCATTATGGCACGCACTGTATTTGCTCAGACCACGCCGAGAGAAGTATTCCCTAGCGCGATCAAACGCTATCGATTCACTATCGCCAATACTCTCAGTAATATTTTTATGTACTCTGTATCGGATTAAATATCTAGATCAACTCAGTTTTAACTGACTCTTTTTGACACACAATGTAAACGAAAAAGGACACGTTAATCCACCATGTCTTTAAACCCACCGTCATAACCTTCCACTTCCACTTTTCTTTATCCATAGTTCACGGGTGCTGACCTTCTAATAGAGGAGCCACCATCTTTCAAAGGCCCGCTTGACCACTGCTGGAGTGCGTTCCTAGGTGATGGGGCGCAACCTCTCTTCTCCATTGACGACGCTAGCCACCTCTTCCAACTGGCTCCACATATGTCCAAGGCATGTGTACAATCGAGGCCGGCATCACGAAGTCCTCATTCACTAGTCGCATTGGTGTTACTGCCCGATGTAAAGCCTAAAACCGTCTCATATGCTTCTTGCAGGAATTTTCAAGGGTCTAAGTTATGGAAGCTGTTCAGTCTCTCATATTTGCTCAGACCACGCTGAGAGAAGTATTGCCTAGCGCGATCAAACGCGATCGATTCCGCTTCATTTGAACAGTTTGATTCAAAGGTGTTTGTTAATACATGGGCTGCCACATCGGAACCTTTGTCGTTGTAACTTTTGTCGCCGCGTTTTTTATTTTTGCGACGACTTTCAATGGTGGAAACGTCCCTACTCACTTTAAGAAATTGGTCACCTCGAACAACTCAGAAGGCAAGTTTCCGGCTAGCTGAAGTTTCTATTTTAATGTTTTTCCCACGCTCCAGCCGGAGGTATCCTTCAACTAGATGAAGTCAAAGAGGATAATGTCTGTATTTTGCCAATCTATAACCCGTGGAACCCTTCGATTCTGGCAAAGGGCAAAGTGGATAGGACACGGACGAGTTGTCCAAGTCAGTCGACTTTGACAGAACTGGACGCTGAAGGAATTCTTGTGGTGAAACCCGAGAATAGGTAGGTGGCTTCCAAGGTGATGGTCAATGTCTTTCTTCTATTTTTCAGTTCGCTCTCCTGCTTCTACCGACTCGTCCATCCATTGGGAGGCCGGAAACAGAAGACCGACGAGTGGGTGGCGCTCAACGAGTCGGTGAAGATAGAAAACGACTTTGTGGAAACGAAGTGCTTGAACGCTTCCGAGAAGGTCGTTTACCGTAACTTCCACTACCAGGTACCTCCACCAACCTCACTTCTGATGAGCTTTGCCTTACCGTCAGATCCACAAGGAGAAGGAGTTCGCGAAGGAGGAGGAGAACGTCTTCAGTGTGTTCCTGTTCGTGCTGGACTCAGTAGGCTCGCTCTCCGCTGCCCGGGCGCTTCTTGAAACCAAATTTGTACTCGACTACAACTACGACGCTGTCCATTTCATCTTTCACAATAAAGTCGGTCTGAACAGCAGACCAAACGGTCATGCTATCTTCACAGGTACTCCACAGATCTACCTAAATAGCAAAGGGTCAGCCGGAACTAATATCTCCTTTTTACCCCAGATCCTAAAAAAGAAAGATTCAGTAACAATAACATCCGTGCTTAGGGGTCCGCATAGAAGAGCTGCAGGAAAACGAATATCGCCCTCATGCGCCTTCCGAGTTTCCAAACAGCTGCAAGGAGCCTGTTAGGAAGAATGAAGCAATTTTCTTTGACGCAGTCGCCGGCAACTACTCCCTGTTGATGGCCGAAGATTGGATATACGCTATGGAGTACCCTGACTGTACGCCCTTTAAAGAAGTGCCGACGAAGCACTACAGCGAGTAGGTCTCATTCCTTAGCCCACATCATGTACCATAGCTAGGATTAAATGTACACCTGGTTTAGGCCGATGTTCCTCGGAACGGTGGAGTCCAAATACTCAAAAACTGACATAAACATGTTCAAGCAGTCGATGTTCTCTGGCGATTGCGAGCAACGCTACCATAAACTGTTGGACTACACGACGCAGTACTTGAACGCTTACCGGGGGACAGTTAAGTTCGCCTACGCCTGGAACAGCATCCTCGCGCACAACAACAACGACCCACTCTTCAAAGCCGACACGGTGAGTGTCCCATGCGAATCTTGTTCTGGACCAGCATACACATGATGCAAAGATGCGAAAATCAGACAAGCATGTTCTTAGTAGCCTTTTGAAGGACTTGGCGGAGTTCTTTCGCGCGAACGAGAAGAATCTGGAGCACAGTTTCATTTTTGTGATGGCCGACCACGGACTCCGTCTCGGCCAAGTGCGGGAGTTGCCCCAAGGAGAGTTCGAAGACAAGAACCCGCTTCTCATGGTGGCGCTTCCGAAGGCGCTCCGAGGGAACCAGCAGCTCGTGGCCAATCTGCGCGCCAACGCACGGAAGCACACCAGCCACTACGACATCTACGCCACCTTCTACGACATCCTGCACGTCGCCAAGGCGGACCGGTACAAGAACTTTGACTATGTCGACTTCCGGTGAGTTATATGCATTTGCTCAGCAGTACAGAGCTCTTCCAGGACGGTGATAGGCGAGCAAAGAGGCCGTCGCGCGACCTCCCTTCTTCGGCCTATTAACCGGGACCGCAACTGCGTCGATATGGAGATTCCGGACGAGTACTGTATGTGTCTCCAGTCATGGGAAGCACTTGACCTAAAAGAAGGTCTCGCCACGAAAGGTGGTGAGGTCATTGTGGCGCACATCAACTCCTTCTTGGAAGAGTTTCCCGAGAGCACTGGGAAGTGTAAGACGCTCACTCTGTCGAAGGTCAAGAAGGCACAAAAGAGAACGACTAAGAAGGGCGAAACCCAACTGCGGATTACGGTAGAGGCGGTGCCGAGCAAGGGAATCTACGAGGCGAACTTGCGGATGCTCGCGAACTCCACGCTGGAGGTGATGTCCAAGGTGAAGAGGATCAACGCCTACAACAACGAAGGGAACTGCGCCATGCACGAACGCACAAGACCGCTCTGCTTCTGCAAGGTCCAGGAGGGGGGCAAGTCCGTGGCTGGAAAGTAACCTCTATTGCGCTGTTGGAAGCGTCATGGAACACCTCTAACACGGGATATTAACGTTTCGATGTTAATAAACCGCAACTGTACATATATTAACGCAACCAGGACAATTCTTTACAAACACTGTCCCCCCTATTGGTCACCATCAGTGACACTGTATATGATCTTTCGTGATATTTAGCGATGTATTAACATTTAGCAAGATGTCAAGCAACATGTCAGTGATGCTTTCTTCGGTCTGGAAGTGATGGAAAGAAATGAGTAAAATTGCTTTGAGATGACGGAGAGGGACGAGGAGAAGCCGCACGTTCAAGGGGGACAGTTGGGGGGGGAGGTCACTGTCAACTAGCGCTAGACTTAGCCAAACAACTTTTCTAAGACTTCACGCCTCCCAATAGCATATGTGTGGACAGATCATGTTCTTATTTATTTTCATTTAACAGGTTATATCAGTTCGTAAGGAACGTGGCCTTCATATAAACGCAGTCTGTCTTATGTCTAATATGTAGTGTGGATATCCTTTCGATAGCGTTTTCGGAGCCTCCGTGACCCTCAATACATTAGGTGTTTCATTGTATTACATAGGTGTTTCTTCGAATCGCATTGGATTCTGTGGGTCCAGAGTCTTGTCAAGTAGGGTTAGGGCCAGAAGGCGTTAAGGCCAGAAGGACATCCACTTCGCTCTCCATCATCGAGAGACGTTTCACCGCTTGGAATCGCATCCAATTAGGTGGTTCTCTGTTCGTCTGACTCTCTCCGGGTCACACCGCTGTGACGGGACGGTCGCCGTTGACTGATATCCATTCCGCTCGGCCCTATCTTCGGTTAATTACCCAAAGTTTGAGGTAATCATTCAGTCCGCCCTTTCAAGTGGAAGTGGCGAAGACAAATTTTGGAGTTGCATCTCTTCGAAGATGCTTATAAGAACTGTCTGCGTGAGGAACTGCGAAAAGCGTGAGGCCATTGTGGTGTAGATTAACTCCTTTCTCGAGGAGTTTTTCTGTTGTGAAGGAGCTTGCATTCTTTGTCTCTTTATTCCGCAGTTTCTTAAGATGCTCTTCTCTTCAATGACTTCAAAGTTTTTCAGAAAACCAATCTACGTTGTTACTCTAAGAATATCCAGCTGAATAATATCCATCAGGCGTCTTCATTAGATTTATGCTTTCTCTCTCTCTCTCTTTTATTTAAGAACAATCTTTTGACTAGCAGCGGTCGACATATCGTGTCTTCCAACGATGTCCTTCTGCGTTCTTTTCCTTCCGCAGGACGTTCGAAGGGCCAGTTACCCAATGAAAGTCGCTGGATCTGATTTCCTCTCTCCAGCTCTTCCCATAGTTGATCTAACGTCGTGTTAGGATGACGCGCTCAGTTACACCTTGTTACCTCCAAGTGCTCCTCAACAGCGCATGGTACATAAACGAGCGTTCCCAGGAGCTCTCCTGCGCAGAATTCCATCGTAGGAGGATACCACCAGACGACACGGAAGTCGTCAAGCGAGCCGCACGTCCAAGACAAGGAGTCGTTCTTGTAGAGGTAGAAGACGTCCAGCTTTGTTTTCGTCCCCAAGAGACAAGCCTTGAACTGGAAGCATCCGGATGGCTAAAAAGGTGGATTTAATGTAAGGTAAAGGTTCTCTTTGAATCCCAAGAGAAAGTGATTTTAACGCTCATAACATAACGAAAAGACTGTTATGAACTCTTCGAGGTAAGACCCCATTACCCAAGATACCTCGGCCAAGGTGTAGGAGAGTTTGAACTCCTCGGAGGTCTCCATGGCCCTCATAAAATTAGCCGAATGCTCCTCGGAGTTGATCGTGAAGTCCAGGTCCGATGTATGCGGGATGATCGAACACTCCCGGTACCAGCCTGCAAGGAACGTTTTCAGAATGTTTCTTCTGTATTACAGATGTAAGACATACCTAATAAAGAGCCACAGTTAAGGGTCAAAGTGACGCCATGTGCAGCGGCCAAGGAGCGAAAACGCGCGACTCCGGCAACAACCTCTCGGAAGTCCTTCTTCTCCTTCCGCCCCATATCAAGACCTAGGCAGCGGATGTATCGCGACCTTTCCCAACTCCAGAGAAAGCGCTCTACGTCCTCCGGTACCAGGAATTGGCGGCCGTCGACTTCGAAGGGAACCATCTTGAATCTAGGAATGAGCAAAATTCGTCGCATCGGAGGAGGTTTTGTTTCTACTTAGCCACAACGCGGGTCTCGTTACCGTAGTGAACAGTGAAGAAGTCTTTCTCGGGGTCGTCAAAAGCCCTGTGGATGATAACAAATTGGTTGCTTGAGCTCTTGTTTGAGAAGCTCATCAGATGAAGAGGGCGGTCAGGGAGCTGACAGCCCAGACAGGAGAGGACTTCTGGGTCGATAAGAACCACGTTGTGCAGACCAATTTCGCTCAAGTTGTTCCATGTCCTATTCCAAGTTACTTTTCTAAAAATGAACAGTTACGGGCGACGTGAAGCATATCTAGAAAGAATTATCAATCTAGGTGGGAACTATTTAAATATCATGCAGCAATAGAACCACTCTGTTCTTCGACTACTTGTTTTGTAGTTCTTAGCTTTCCCTTTCATGCTGTATTTCTGGCGATGGGAGCAGGAACAACAACAGGGCTGCTGAGCAGAAAACTAGTAAAAGGAGCAATAGAGTCTTTTGTCGTCGGGCGTGTGTGAACCATTGCCTTCTTGTAGCGGCCCACTGATAAACGTTCACAGTCTCGTACATGCCGTGTGAAGTGGACCGGCACGAGCAGAAAGATATTTAAAAAACTGAAAGTAATCAACATATAGATCGAAACATAAAAAGAATTTAGAGCGCGGTATCTAACTTGCCACTTCAAACTCCCAAAGCAATCAATCTATTTCAGTGTAGAAGTAGGCTCTGCAAGAAAGAAAGTCGCGAAATCGACTAGAAGACTCGAACTAAAAACTCTCTGACTCGACCACTCGAAAAACGACACTTCAGAGATTGACATTTTATGATGTCATATTTTCCTGAACTCCCCGCACGGTCCTGGGATGATAATTTATTTAGAATGATCGTTGAGGAATGTTCTCGACAGAAACGAACACGGCTAGCCTTTACACGTAATTTAGGCTGTGCAACTTTGTGACTTAATCGTGCCAAACACGAAAAGCACAAACACTTCATATCTTCAAAAAGAGTGCAAGCTGGACGTACAATTAATGACGTGCGTTTGTGCGTGTTGGTATGTTTAGAAATAACAAAATTATGTTAACAACGTGTGGAAAATCAAGAGAAGGTATAGGTAGAGAGAGAAAACACGACAAGTTGCAGAATGAAATACTGCGCTTCATGAACTCGCAAGCCCAAACTCTCAAGTTTATTAGTCCCGCAACCATGGGAAACCCAAGTAGCCAACGTCAGTTCGACGGGCAGCGTTCATCGAGAAATCAATGAATTGGCACGATAAACTCCTGTCTGAGTCTGGCGTCTCTGAGATAAGATAGTGTCGCTGCTAACGTTTCACAAAGCGCTCGCGACCAATCTACTGCCGACTGGACTTTTGAATTTCCAATCTGTTCACTGTCGGACACTCTGGCACAAGACTCAGCCCCGACTGTCAAACCCTTTCCATATCAAGGTGAAGAGGATCAACGCCTACAACAACGAAGGGAACTGCGCCATGCACGAACGCACAAGACCGCTCTGCTTCTGCAAGATCCAGGAGGTGGGCAAGTCCGTGGCCGCGAAGTAACCTCTATTTGTACCTCTATATTAACCGCTGTTGGGACCGTCATGGATCACCTCTAACACGGGATGTTAACGTTTCGTTGTAATTTTTGTTGTTTTGTTGTTAATAAACCTTAAAACTGAAATCATACATATATGCATTTCAGCATGCACTTTCCAAGATAATTCTCTTGCAACGGCAGTCGATCGTGTGGACACACTCGGTCGACACATAGAAAACAGAAAAGGGAACCAAACAGCTTTTCCGCTCGACAGATGACCGGATATACGCGCACGTGCAATGCGTTTAAATTTCAAATAACGGTGTTGTGACAATAGCGCCTTATCTTTGGTGCTGTAAAGGCGCAGGTTTAACCTAAGCTTCTTCTTTATCACTAAACCGACAGAGAACATGCTGTCGATGAACAGCTGTTCGAAACAGCTCGATGAACATAGCCCGTCGTCCTTCCTTAGCAGAAGATCATAGGAAACAGTCATGTGGTGCCATTACCGCCAATTTTAGGTTTCAGATATGGGCATGCATATATGGATATGGTTACAGATATCCATACATGTTTGGCGCCTCGAAGAATCATAGAAAGCTTTGACGAGACAAGTTTGCCCTTCAAGAAGATAGTAAATAGTCTCCCTCATTCCTCAAAATGCCCTGTTCTAAAAGCTGAAATCTTTCTTTTTTTTGGATTGCACGTCCTTTTCTGTCCGTGTTTCGTGTGAACAGGTTAGTTTTGTGTGTCGTGATATAGGTTATCATTTGCAAGATCGTTCGAGATCGGTATCGCCCTTTGAACGTTCGCGGTCTGGAGCGGCTGCTAAGCAGTCACGAGGTGGTCTTTGTGTTGATTTGTGTCTGAGTAATGCCACCCGCATTCCACGTCTCCTGTGCGCTTAGGCAGAATGCCAGATGCTCTTTTCGAGAGAGCCGAGAATAGTCTTAAAAATGAAAATAATACTTTATAGCAACCCTTAGTTTATTAACACCATTGCCTGACGTTTCTTGGTGTCCTAAATCAGTCCATCTATTGATTTTTGGAACAATACCTGCAGACGTTAGTTACAAGATGGTGGGAAGTCTATTTGTCCGCCTAGCAACGGACCCTACTTCAGGGAAAAACGTCCCACTTATCGCTCCAGTATGCCCAGTAATGATAGCGCCACCTGCCTTTTTCGCCACATCTCCGCGTTCATGAACTTTTGCGAAATGCGGTGTTCACCATTGGAAAGAGCGTACAAAATAACGGTGGTAAACGCAAAATCGACGGAAGGAGTCAAAAATTTCGAGACCTCCCGTGGATGTTTTCATAATAGGTCCTGTTGAATTGCCCAGAAATAATAGCGCCACTTGGTTTAAAACCGTTTTTATGTGATGTAGGGATTTTCTCCGATGCCTATTAGCAGTTATTCTGGTAGAGCAGATAGTTTGGCACATAAATGGCCGAAAACCGGATTTGAATGACTTTTTGTAGTGACATTTGCTTGACATTTTGTTCGAAGGGCCTGACCGTTCCCAAGAAACGACCTTATCTCAATCGGATCACCTTGGTTTAAAATTTCAATGACATTTTCCGATTCAGCGTCAATGAACACCCCCGAAACATGATTTTCGGAAAAAATGGGAAAAACGTCCCACTTATCGCTAGTTTCTCTGTCCACCCTCTTTTAACTACTGTACTAACCTGAAGTAAACATTCAGCAAGTTTAGCCTTGGCGACGGGGATACTGTTGTTAGGGTCTAACAAGTGCTTTGAATTGCTCAAATTTTAGGAGAGTATAGTGCACAGAACTTGCAGGAAATATGGGCCGCAACGTCCACAACGTTGGCACACTCGCCTCCGTATCGTTTGTCGCATTGTTCCTCATCTACGCCACGATTGTAAAGGACGGCCAATTCGACGTCGTCGCACACTTCAAAAAATTTCTCTCCTTTCAGAACTCCGACGACGGTTTGATCATAAATGTTATTTGCCATCACCATATACAGGGTGGGCCATAAATACTGTCACGCGTAAAACGAGTCATAACTTTTTACAGAACAAACGAAACAACCCGTTTTATGTAGCATTCGAAAGAGGAGAAAATTCTGAGCAAGATAGCATCATACATACTCGCTGTGGCTTTTTTCTGCGGCGATGCAGCCGTAAAATCTTTTCCGGCAACGCAACTGCCTTATTTCGCGACCTTATTTATTTCGTTTTACTTCGTTTTCTCATAAGATCGCGTTTTGGTAATCTCAAGGATATGTGCTGGATAGCGCAGGCTTTTTGCTCCAGGATAGATCAGAAATCGAAGTTGAGTGGACTCAAATCTGGCAAGTTTGACGGCTATACTTTTTGGACTTTTTGCATTTTTTTTTTGGCTGGTTGCATTTCTTGGATCCGTTGGCGCGACACTGATCTTGTGCCACGCTCCAATTTTTTCAGTAATTCTAGGACAAAAGAATACGAAGAACACGAATAAGGCAATTACAATTGGCAAAAATGCAGAAAAGCGTGAGAACAATCGACAGTTATGTTGTGTGACAGTATTTATGGCCCACCCTGTTCATTGAGATCTCCAACTTAACGTCACCATTTCTAGCCACAAAGGTTCCTGTCATCGACGACCATGGTTGCCTGCTGCCGATCTACAATCCATGGAACCCATCTGTCATGAGCAAGCTGACCATAGATCGAAGTAGGACAATCTGCCCGCGTCTTCAAACCTACACGGAACTCAACGCCGAAGGGATTCTTCTGGCAAGCGATAGGTCATCCAACTTTTCCAGAGTAGGATTGTATCGTTTGATTCTGCAGCTCGCTCTCCTGCTACTACCGACTCGTACATCCGTTGGGAGGCCAGAAACTGAAGCACGACCAGTGGGTTGTCCTCAATGCATCCGTGAAGATCGAGCACGATTTTGTGGAGACAAAGTGCTTGAAGTGGACCGGAAGCGTCATTTACCGTAACTTCCACTATCAGATCCACAAGGAGAAGGAGTTCGCGAAGGAGGAGGAGAACGTCTTCAGTGTGTTCCTGTTCGTGTTGGACTCTGTAGGCTCGCTCTCCGCTGCCCGTGCGCTCCTGGAGACCCAACACGTCCTTCGATTCAACTTCGACGCTGTGACCTTCAGATTCCACAATAAAGTGGCTCTGAATAGTCGATCTAATGCGCACGGCATCTTCTTAGGTACCTCAGGGGTTACTGATGAAATGTAATATATGTATAAAAACGTCTCCAGGAAACCGATTAAACGAACTGGAGGAAAACGATTTTCGTCCTCGCACGCCCGGCGAGTACCCGAACAGCTGCAAAGAGCCTGTTAGGAAGAATGAAACGATTTTCTTCGAAGCAGTCGACGCAAACTACTCACTTCTGATGGCCGAAGACTGGGTATACTCAATGGAATACCCCGAATGTACGCCTTTTAAAGAAGTGCCGACGAAGCACTACAGCGAGTAAGTCAGTCCTTAACCCAGTCGCATCATGCACCATAGCTTATAGCCATAGCCAGGACTATATGTGAATCTTGTTTAGGCCGATGTTCCTGGGAACGCTCGACTCCCAATACTCAAAGGGAGACATAAACATGTTCAAGCAGTCGATGTTCTCTGGCGATTGCGAGCAACGCTACCACAAACTGTTGGACTACACGACCAAGTACCTGAACGCTTACCGGGGGACGGCTAAGTTCGCCTACGCCTGGAACACACTTCTAGCTCATGATACTAACGACCGACTATTCAACGCCGACGCGGTGAGTGTTCCAAACGCGTATGCTGTAGCAATATTTGGCTGTGATTCCGAACGGCTACATTATGGTTGTACTACTGGGCCTTTCTCAGGACTTTGCGGACTTTTTCCGCGCGAACGAGAAGAACCTGGAGCACAGTTTCGTCTTCGTGATGGCCGACCACGGACTCCGCTTCGGCTCCGTGCGGGAGACGCCCCAAGGAGAGTTCGAGGACAACAACCCGCTCCTGATGGTGGCGCTTCCGAAGGCGCTCCGAGGGAACCAGCAGCTCATCGCCAATCTGCACGCCAACGCGCGGAGGCACACCAGCCACTACGACATCTACGCCACCTTCTACGACATCCTGCACGTCGCCAAGGCGGACCGGTACAAGAACTTTGACTACGTCGACTTCCGGTGAGTTACATGCATTTACTCAGCAGTACAGAGCTCTTCCAGGAAGGTGATAGGCGAGCGGAGAGGCCGCCGCGCAACGTCCCTTCTTCGGCCAATCCATCGAGGCAGTAGCTGCGTCGATATGGAGATTCCGGACGAGTACTGTATGTGTCTCCAGTCATGGGAAGCACTTGACCTAAAAGAAGGTCTCGTCACGAAAGGTGGTGAGGCCATTGTGGCGCACATCAACTCCTTCTTGGAGGAGTTTCCCGAGAGCACTGGGAAGTGTAAGACGCTCACTCTGTCGAAGGTCAAGAAGGCACAAAAGAGAACGACTAAGAAGGGCGAAACCCAAATGCGGATTACGGTAGAGGCGGTGCCGAGCAAGGGAATCTACGAGGCGAACTTGCGGATGCTCGCGAACTCCACGCTGGAGGTGATGTCCAAGGTGAAGAGGATCAACGCCTACAACAACGAAGGGAACTGCGCCATGCACGAACGCACAAGACCGCTCTGCTTCTGCAAGGTCCAGGAGGGGGGCAAGTCCGTGGCCGGGAAGCGATGACCCATGGTTCTTTCGATAAGTCTTCTGTGGCACTGGTTGCCACGCCAAATTGGCTTTATTCGGGTATTTATAATTGTCAACACATATGTCGCTCGGAATAAATCAACTGTAGATGATTGAAAACATAAGGCTAATTCTATTTTAGTTTCAGATAGGGTTTCAAGACCTGTTCCGGCTCATTGTGCCCGAACTGTTTTTTGCTTCCTTGATGCGCAGCACCAGATAACAAGGCTGGCTTAAAAAATGAATAGCGAAGTCACAAACTTTTTTTCGGCGATCGTAATCTCACAGATCACGCACTTTGTCTTCTTTTTTATGATCGAAAGGCACTATTGTGCTGACAATACCCTCAGCGGAGTTTTTTTGTCGATAACAATCTCACTCATCACCTTCCATCGCGCTTCCTTTTTTTATAAAATAAACTGTCAACGGACTGCTGCAAAGTCTTTTTTCAGGTCTTATCTTTGATCAGCAGCACCAGATAACGTGCAAGAAGTAGTATCTTGTACATGGTAGTCATTTTTTTCTGCGACTGAAATTTTCCTCATCGCCTACTGCCATGACCTTCTCTTCTATGCTCTGATCTACAAATTGCCAGAGGGGATCGTTGTGCAGAGAGGCAGCTGAGTCCAACAAAAACAAAGCCTCGTGATCTCTCTCGTGATCTGAGGGCCAAAAGAAACACATCGAATTTGCGGCTTTTTGACAATTGTAACCTCACCCATCTCACCGTTTCCCCTCCCAACAGAACTACATATTGTGGTGCATTTGTGCCACTGGCCTATAAAGGCGATCGTAATCTCAGAGACCACGTACTTTAGTCATGATCTCTTCTTTTTTATTCCCTGATCCGCAGATGATCGAGAGAAAAAGAAGAAAAAAAGGAAAAAAAAATTGACAAGACCAGAAACTGACAAGAGTTTTTTGTGCCGATAATAATCTCACTCATCACCTTGCTGACAAAGGCTTGCAAGATGCAAGAAGTACTACCTGGCGATTTTTTTTGTAAATTACCTACTTCTTCCTCTTCTATGCGCTGATCAAAAAATTTCCATTGTGCAAAGAGGCCCCATAAAAACGGATTGAAACAGCAGAGTGGTGCTGTCCAACGAAAACAAAGCCTCGTGATTTCTCACGTGTATTTTTCAAGGGACGAAAGGAACACTTTGAATTTGCTGCCTTTTGAGTATTGTAATCTGTTCTCAACGGAGCTACACATGGTGCATTTGTCCACTGACCTATAAAGGCGCCTACGCTATACCATAGGACAAATTATAGCTTGCTCTTCAAATTATAGTGTACATTTCTTATCGGTAGCCTTGAGCGTTATTGCGTGAAACGAACTTTGGTCCCAGAATGGATGCAGTAACTTGAAATTTTTTAATTTTTTCGGCGATTGCAATCTCCCTCATCGCCTACTTGCGTATGTATGGTCACATTTCGGTCACTGCCTTCTTCCACTCACGCACCTAGAGCAGTGGTCTTTGCAGCGGAGTAAATGTTTGGAGTGGATTCGTGTGCACTGTGGCCTGGCTCCAAATTGCAAATTGCAACAAATTGCAGCGCTTTACGAAATGCGCAAAGCTATCTACTTTCCAAAATTGCTATAAAACCCTGGATTCTAAGGCTGTCTCCGAGTCCCGTGACCGGGCAGTAGGGTTGTCGAACTCTTCAAAAATCTCGAACCCGCGAATCGAGCTGTTCGATTCGATTCGTGAAAACTCGAAAATGTTCGATTCGAGTCGATTCGACAATCCTACCGGGCAGTGTCCTGGTGGCGTTCCTGTCGTGGTGGTAATGTCATGAATATCCGCTCTTATGGGTTTTCACTCCAAGCACCCGGAACTATTCTCTAGCTGGATACCACTCCTTAACTCCTTCCTCCTGTCACCGGTTCCTACCCCTCCAAGGTCCACAACATCCGGGAAACGACCTTCCGACGACCTCACTCACCGCAATTATCCCCTCAAACGGCGACCCTTCCAGTCCACCTCCCCTCCTTCTCGGCAATCCCAGCTGACAGCCCGATTGAGTCGTCGTCCATCAAATTGGGCAAATCAAGAAGACGCGCGCTCGAAATAAATAATTTATATTTACAACAGGGGACGTCTCATCGCTACAGTATCCTCGGCAACGCTTGTATTCGTGTCGGGACCTGCTGCCGACCAGACATCAACCATCAACTAGTACAGTATCACGAGAGGGACCCGATCGCGTGGAGAGGAGAAGTGAGTGGCCGTGGTGTACGGGGTACGCTCACATCGCCTCCTGCGGCTCCTTCGCGTCTTCGGCGCCCAGCGCCTTCAGGATCGCCTCTTGTTCGGCTAGGTTCTTGCGGTCGGTCCGAGGGAGGTCCACGACGAAGGCGAGGCTCTCCGGCGGGGTCAGGAACACCGTCTCCTCGAGGTCCCGCTTCGCCATCTCGTTCAGGAAGTCTTCGTACTATAAAAGGAGGTGGTTAGGGCATATGAAATCGATTATTAAATGTTGACTTAAAATGAAACTGTGGGCTCTTAGGACTGATCCATTTATGGGTCCTACTGGACGCATTTACACATTTTCCTCTCTTAAAAACGTATTTTTTCTCTTTCAAAGGAGTACATATAATTGCATTCGATGCGATGTTCGGGGGCTCCAGATTAGGCAGCATTAGACAACCCTAATTAAGGGCCGGAAGCTGGAATCTCTCAGTCGCGTGATCCCCTCAGATTGTACTAATCTCAAGTGGAGGGGCAAACTCTGCAATCTTGCAAATCGTGATTTGGATCTGCAAGAAGGCGTTATTTTGTTCGTTCAAAGTTCGCTCGTAACAGTCGGCCCCCAACCTTCGTAAACAAAAGTACTTGTTTGGGTGGAAGCCGGGCACGTAGGCGAGCAAGCGAGCTAATCACAAAATAAAATAAATGGAATTGGGTCGAAGGTGTCCTTTTATCTGAGTACTCTGTTAACAGAGAGGTCTCTTCTCGTTGGGATGAGGGCTGATAGGCTCACAAAAAGGAGAAACTAGTTTGGATAGGTAAATTGAGTAATGATTTTATGTTTTAATGCAGAAAATATCCCTTATGGAGAATACCTTAAAGACCCAGATGGCCATCTCTCCTGAGAAGCCCTTATAGAACCAGATGGCGATCTTTAAACGGAGAAGGTGGTCCCTGCAAGACACTCATCTAAGACCCCCGCCCAAGATTTTTTACACAGCATCCACCGTGTATGGCCACCCCGAAATAGTTATATTGGACTCGGAAACAAGTAACGATACCCTCGACCCATCTAACGGCCAAGATTTTTACCTATTCGCTCAATACCGTATATGTCCACCCTCAAAGTTGTTATATTGGACTCGGAAACATAAACGTCGTCCGGGCAAATAACTTACATCTCGCTTCGAGACCGGGATGGCGACAGCTGCCTCGACGAAAGCGATGAGCAGAAGTACGGTAATCACGTGCATTTCGTGCGTTATCACCTGAAACACAGGTAGAAGTCAGAGCTAAGGAAAGAACGCGCCTCTCGCCCGCCACACCGAGGATCCGCTTCTGGGAAGGCAGACGGCTCTTAAGAGAAGCGGGCGGAGCCTGGCCGCCGCATGGGGTGACGTCACCGTGTGTGGCCTTCTCCTCCGCCTTTGGCCAGCGACGCTATTTCGGGAAACTGCAAGTGGCAAGTGGACGGAAAAAGAATGGAGATAACAAAGGAGTTAGCGAGGATCCTTGGCCTTAGAGCGAGGCTTTCAATGACTCAGAGATCATGAAGTAAGGGCTTAAGATAAGTGGATCCTACGTGGTCGTATTCTTAGAAGAGGACGAAGGGGACACTGGTTCTCGAAGTTTCGGTCTTCTAGATGACACTAGAACTTTGATCTCTCCAAGAGTGTGTTTCACGGGCACAAATGGCGTGAGCATATTTCACGCGTGGAATTTTTCAATCCAGAAATGGTTTATGACCTCATATGGGAAATTCAAAGAATGTTTGGAAGAAAAATCAAAAGTCGAAACCCCGCATTGTTTATCCTAAACTGGGAAGTGGGAAATGCTGAGGAGAATCTGTTTTTGGCCTCGTTTACCAGGGATTGTTTATGTTAGGCAGGCAAGAAACCCTACATATGTAAGAAAATTTCTCACATGCGTAGGGTTCTTCCCCATTTCCCAAAAAAATGATGGTTAATCGCTGTAGGAGCCTGATTTACATTGTTGCTTTCCTATTCAACTTCTTGACTCGACCCATTCAAACCATCGATGGCAATCAAGGCCCTTAGAAGGAGTAATTGCAGTCCTACACTCTTTCACGGTGCTATTCTTAGAGCTAGTCTTAGAAGTGGTGATTTACAGCTTGACCTTGACTGGTTTGAGCTGGCATACTTGCTCTACAGATACCTCACGTTCCATCCAAGGACTTTCAAGGCGACGGGAAGCTCCCATTGCAAATATCGCACGTTCTCTTCCAAAAATACACTCCAAACGCTTCCTTATCGCCAACGAGTCCCAGCACTACGGTACCCGGAAAAGGATCTTCCACTTTATTCCAGCGTTCTTCCTCGTCGTCCTCCTCCGTTCTTCCCTGTCTGCGCGGCGCCGTTAAACGCTTCCAAAAGCGGCTATTAGCACTCTAAACTTTCTATTTGTGGGCGGCGGTGACGTCGCCTCCGCAAGCGACTCTGATCGATGATGTCACGTCGCAGCCATCGAGGCTCAACTGACATCGATTCGAGAGTGGGTTGCCAGTTATATGAAACATTCTGAATGCTAAAGACCATTGTTAGTTAATTAGGTGTGCCCTGGTAATCTGGTCTTGATGATTTCCTGTCACATGAGCCAAACATCCAACTAATATATAAGGGATACGGTACTGTAGTAGATCCTTTTTATCGCTTAATATTGATAGTCACACATAGAACCAGAGGTGTTCATTCAGTCTTCCAATCAGAAGGGCTTTTCCCCTTCTTTATGACCATTTTGTCCGCAATTATGTTCAGAAATCTTAGAGTTCGTCGACCTAAAGATCCTGAGGGGATCTCCTGCATTCCCACGAGGCCGCTCTATTATAGCCTATTGCCAATGAGCACCGCGTGACTCGACTCACATATTTATAACATTTATATCCTCAGGGCCCTAGCAGACGTGCTCTGACGTGGAGTTACTATTCTGTCGAGGTGATTGCATATGCTGAATGACACTTGTTGTCATCTCGGCCCAGAAGTCGCTCGCTCACGAAAACAAAAGGGAGAAACATGATTCGTCAGCTCAGGAGCGTTGCATGGGTCTTGTCGGTCTTGCCGCGACCTTTTTCCTTGGTTCAAGAGCGTCAGCCTAGGAGCACTTGAAGCCTCTTCACACCAAGATGGATTGGACGCACAGAAGACTATAGACCTTATCTTATAAAGGTTGTCCTATTCAAAGATTTACATGCTTGAAGCCGTCAGTAGCATGGTCGGTTCTAACCACGGCCAATCCGAGATCCTGGACATGCGTAAGCCCCTTTTCGAAAAGGCCCGTAATTGTCATATTTACACCCTGACAGCTCAAGAAGTCGTAAGATGACGTTGAGTGACAATCGCCTGTATCACCCTATTCAAACGTGTTTTCTTCCAGGAAAACGACCCCAGCAGCTTGGCCTCGAAAACACAGTCGTGACGACGTCGTTCGAAACTCGATAAACCCGCGATTGGGCGCTAATTGCGATATTTTGAGGAACGGCGAACGAGTGTCCTTCGCGCGTGTCAACGGCCAACGACGCTATTTTGGAGAGCGCGATTAATAAATTGCGTCGAAATGAGAAGGCGTCAAGAAGGCCGGAGTGCAAAACAAGCGTTGCGTGACCGAGTCCATGAAGCGGATAGCGGGACTGGATGGCGGTGGTCCCAAAACAAGTTGCAGAGTGGGGTTGTCGGGCCAAGGAATGGTCAAGATAATGAGTCCATGTTTTGTGTGAAGAAGTGTGTGAAAGGGTCATGCTAACCAAAGACTGATCCACAAGGAGTGGTCAGGAAATGGAAGCGCAATCTTTAATCGGAATTTAAAAATGGATAAAACAGAAGACCTCTAAGAAAAAGAAGGATGCCTGTCGATTTTACGTTTCTGTCCAAAGCGATCAAGTCTCCCCAGGACGCCTTTAACACCAAACACTTAAGACTCACCCACGATTTGTTCGCTTCCGCAAGGGGTTTATCTTAAACCGCAAACGCATCCGATATACGGAAGATAAGCGGCAATGGAAGGCCTTTCTTAAGTTTTGGCATTTCTTTTTGTTCGGAGTAGGCGGATGCGGACGCGGAGGTGTAGGCGAACAATCGTGGCCACCTTAGCCGACAAAAATGCGGAAGCGAACAAATCGTGGCCAAGCCTTCAGTCTCCTGATGCGCTTATAGATCATGGTAATCAGCATTGAAAAGTTTACGCATCTCAGAAACCAAATATCTAACTAACCAAAACTGGCTCGCTGGCCTAAGAGCCTGTCTACTTTACCCTTTGCATTTCCCGGTGATATAGAAGCCGTATCTCCTACCGTAGCTGATAAGGTCGGCAAATTAATAAAGGAAATTTACTAAATATAGTTTTGAGTCTGTTTAAACTTGTTTCTTGGCGCGTAAACAACTTTTTGGCGTTCTCCTTTCGGCTCCCCTTTTTGCTACCGCGTGTCCTTTCCGGCGGCACTGAATAGGTCGGAAAATAGGCGCACGTTTCGTGGATTCGCAAGTAGTGCGTCATGTCGGAAAGAAAACATCGCCTTTGTGTCAGGTCACTCGCGGGGTGTTTTCTTTCAAAAGGGCGTTGGAGCGACACAATGCCGCTCCCTGTTGAAGAAACTAGCAGAACTTCTTCCTCCACGTCATGGAGCCTTCTTGCAAAAGATAATCCCCAAAGCCCTGTAGAAGTAGAGGTAAACATTGCGGGAACCCTGCGCCTCCTCTGCTTCATTGGGAATTGACACAGTACCGTTGGTCCATTGTCCTCAGATCCGAGCCCTTAAATCTGATAATCTTATCTTTCGCTTCGTAGTCCGCGGGTCCTAGGATCAGATCTTAGTCCTCATTCCAAACAAAGAACTCCGCTCCAGGCTCTCGACACGAACTCTGGGGTTCCACCACGGGGGATGTGCGTCAACAATTTGCTACTCGTTCTTCTTTGTGTCGGCGCCTAATTAGATTGCGCGCTGCTGACATTTGGGTAATAATCCACAAACAATCCGTTGGAGACGCCTAATTGGAGAGAAAGTGAGCGCGGGGGAGGTCTGCTGAGGGAGACGTCAGAAATCGGATTCTTCGGGTGGGTCGTGGAAAGAAGAGAAGCGAGAGTGACGAGGAGGATTCTGTGGGAAGAAAGCGGCGGCTTGGAGTGAAAGAAGACACCGCGAGGATTTGTTAGCAGAAAGTTGGAAATAAGACGCTGAGGGGGAGTGATAGAGTCTGCAGACTTGGTTTATGGTGCAGCGAGGAATTGGGGATACAAATGAGTGACTGTTTCTTTCTACAGTATGTTTTTATGTTTTTAGAACCATTTTCCAAAGCAGTCCTACAAACGTTTCTTGAAGGTCCCCAGAAGAAGATAGGAATCTCTTGTAGAATTTCTTCAAAATCGTCCAAAAAGTGATATTAGCAAGCATTATGCGACTTTGGGTCGTACTGAGCTTTCAAAATCGATTTCTCTGTCGTACGATGGATCTGGAATTCCTTATTTCCTTTATATTGCTTATTTTGAAGTCGTAAACATCATAAAAACCTTGTGCAACGCATTCGCGTGGCTGTCAATCCAACTCTTGCTACGGGAAACAGCTCTACGGGGGATAACTCTAATCGAAAGAACGGAGACTGAATTGGTAATACGTTGATTATATTCCCCATTCCACTCTTTTTAGAACTTAAAATGTTGATTTCGGACTATAAATAAAATAGGGGTCTTGTAGTTTAAGACGGTGGTGTTATTACCCAATAAGAATTACCATAAAATACGTGGAAATGTTTGGCATTTTATAAACACTTTATAACTCTTTTAATATGGTGGCCCACAGTTACTGTTACGCGAGAAAACGACTATATCGTTTTATGGGGGACACAGAAAGCACACCAAAAAAACTGCATGCTAAACCGTTTCTAACGAACGCTTATTTTTTATTCACTGTTTTATTACTTCCACTGTAGGTAAGCACTATAAACGTCCATAAATAACCCACATCTGGGCGCCTAGTTCCACCAGGTCTTTGATGCTGCGTAAACACTGTTTTCGCATCACAGCATGAAACCTACTCGTTATAGCAACAAGGGCTTCTTTAGAAAGCTGCAACAGTGACGCGGAGGATGAAACGAAGCGTTCCCCAGACGTCGTTAGTCAGGCGTAGACGAGTAAAGCAGACAGACATGAAACTGTTTTTAGGTTTCCAGATGAGTGCGTATAGTAAGGCTGTGGCATTCTGATTGTGTCATACGCATCTGAGGCTGTGGAATTGACCTTTGACTACGATATCTCCCGGTTATGATGTTTTTATACGTCAGTGATGGGTCGCGGTGCTTGATCTGGAGAATTCAAGGCTAAAAAGGGTTTCAAGTTAACAAAGGAATGTGCTAAAGATAACATAACAAGAGGCACAAGCTGAAGAGAATCTAGAAAGGAACCTGAAAATAAGGAACCTAGTGACCTTGGACGACGATACCTTTTGGTTTCGTCTGGAGGTGTCGGGAGATGTTTAAGAGAAACGTTTTAACAGTAAAAAAGTAAATGAAAATATACAAGAAATGCCTTCTATAAAAAGATGGCTATGGTGCAAAAGATTCTGGATCTTATCAACGCGGAATAATAAGAAAACCTCAAAACAACTTCCATCTTCGTGTTTTCCTCATGAGCACCAGCTGCTTGCTTAGTGCAGGTTGTTTGTCGCAGTTTGTTGTCGTCCTGTTTGATGTCATTATCGTAGGCATATTTTTGGTTTTAATGATACGTTTTCGGGTTGGCAAATCGCAATCATACTCTATGTATATCCATCTCTAGTAATCCAGTGGAAGACGAGGAAAGACAAACAGCCTTGGAACATGATGTATACTGTCAACAACGAACTTTATAAAATGATTGAAGTCAAATATATATATGCACAAGGACGAAGACTGGGTAAGCGAGTTTTCTTTGTTACAGTGGGTAGCACTTCCAACTGTCATCCTTTTGGTATTCCGTCCAATGCCACTTTTCAACCTTACGTGACTTTGCTTCTTATGTATGCGGACCACTGACAAGGTCTCAAGCACTTCTAACCTTTTCCTGCGACTACAGATCTCCTCCAAGTGCACGAAGGAAGTAGCTCGAACCCTAACCACGCAGCTAATCCACTTGAGACGCGTTCCTTCGAATTAACTTTCCGGAAACGATAAGTCTGCAAACACGGCTCCAGACGGCTTCCGTGCAATTTCTTAATTCGTCGCCACATTCCACCGGCTCCTGTGGGCCGTGTAGCATTCCGCCTTTGCAATCCCTCAAACATTCTGGCACACAGATGCACAACACGCTATCAAAGGTCGTAGAGGGCTCATAAGGCATTCGCATTTATTAAGGAATCCTGGAAATGCAAAACAAGGGAGCGTGTTTACGCTTTGGGACGACGTTGACGCCGAAATAGACAAGAAGGGTGGGAAAGGCGAGCAAAACATCGGCGAAACGTTTGCATTGTTGCTCAGCCAGAAGAATCCATTTCAGGGAAGAGCGGTTTTCTTCTAACAACTCTCGATGAGTGAAAGAAGCTTCGAGAAAGCGTGGGCTTGTCCAAACGCTACGTCATTGACGATGTGAACCTTGTAAGCTCCGGAATCTACGTCTTCAAGTCATTTGATTAACTCGAGCTCAAAGGAAGGTCATTTCTATTTAAAAGGGCCGAAATTAGATTTTACCGACAGATGAAAGGAGAGAACTTGTTAGTGATTTTGGGGAAAACATTTACGGATGGTCGGGCTGGTCGACAAGAAGGAGACTAAAGTTGGCAACATGGTGACGCAACGACCTTTCTCTCCCTTTTTTCTTCGCTTGGCTTGGCTTCTTAGGTTCGGACCTTCAATGACATAAATGCATACATATCCAATATCCTCAGAGACAGAACTCCACGTAATGTTGTGCTTGTGGTGTCTGGGAATAT
The DNA here is from genome assembly GCA_016648015.1 of Steinernema khuongi. Lineage (NCBI taxonomy): Eukaryota > Metazoa > Nematoda > Chromadorea > Rhabditida > Steinernematidae > Steinernema > Steinernema khuongi. The sequence continues at coordinate 50,108 of JADLIF010000758.1, read as the reverse complement.
ACTGTAGCCATCCAACACTGTCTCTCTATATGCATTCAAGCGATACTAACCGACCACTGTTTCTGTGGCAAGACCCTGACTCTTTGTCAGACTGTTTCCACCAAACCAAGTAATACCCGTGTTAGACGCCCCAGCTCTTATGAATTTGTGCTTGGATTACTCCCAGTTGTAAAAATGTAATCCGAAATGGCACAAAGGGATTTCATATCCTCACTTCTCGTAGCAAATATAATCCTGGGGAGTAATGCCATTTTCAGTTATAAAGATCGCAAAGTAAGAAGGAGGTGTGGGAAGATCGGATTAATGCATCAACGAAATCTTTGAAGTGTTTTTCATGTTTCATTCAGGAAAACAAACGATTCTCATTCACATAGGAGTTTTCAGGAAAGCGTAGGCGATAGTGCTGTGTTGATAAAGAACACGATAAAGAACAAGCTTTGCCCAACCAGTGCCCAGAAGCTTTGGGATTCGGCGTCGTGTTTGTAATTGAACTGGAGTTGTTTTCCAAATCACGTCATGTGTTAGGCCTTCCAGATCTGGCCTTTCCCTACTCTAATCATTTGATTAATTCCAGCTCAACGAAAGGTCGTTTCTATTCTCGATAACTGCTTTCCCTTCAGAAACGTCATCCAATGGAGTTAGTCACCGCAAAAACAAGCGAGGACACCGCAGTCAAATTCGTTTATGATCTAAGAGGGCGGACGAGTCCGCGCGGGAGGTAATAAGGGTCGTGGGTCCTGCACGAACAAACCTAAACAAGCACATTATGGGCACCACGTCATCTGAGTAATTAGGAGAGTTCACTTTGCCACACCAACAGCCAAGAGTCGAGGAACGTGACGTTTACTAACGCTAATGGGGTAATTAAGACGTCGGTTATGGGGTCAACGTTCTATAGAAAAATACAGCCTGGACCGACGGATAAAATGAAGAAGAGCAAGAAACTTGATAACGGCTTCTTGATAGAATCTACCATATAAAGTTCTATTGGGCCCAACAGAGAGCATAGAGAGCATAAATCTGACAAAGACGTCTGATCCGAATCCAAGGCTTCTTCACAACACCATTCTTATAAGCATCTCCGAAGAGATGCATTCCAAAATTTGTACTCGCCACTTCCACTTGAAAGGGCGGACTGAATGATTACCTCAAACTTTGGGTAATTAACCGACGATGGAGCCGAGCGGAATGGATATCAGTCAGCGACGACCGTCCCGTCACAGCGGTGTGACTCGGAGAGAGTCAGACGAACAGAGAACCACCTAATTCGATGCGATTCCAAGCGGTGAAACGTCTCTCGATGATGGAGAGCGAAGTGGATGTCCTTCTGGCCTTAACGCCCTCTGGCCCTAACCCTACTTGACAAGACTCTGGACCCACAGAATCCAATGCGATTCGAAGAAACACCTATGTAATACAATGAAACACCTAATGTATTGAGGGTCACAGAGGCTCCGAAACGAAGCAGGACAGTTTGACGCGAGACACTTTGACGCGAGTCATCTATCGGGACAGTTTCGGACCTATTTCCGGCTTCTGCTTTCCCGTATCTTCGACCCTCTCTTATTTTCGGCGAACCCCAGCTCATCTTCGGCCTTAAAGCAACTTCTACGGTGGGCTTCAGCATTGCAAGCGCAGTATCTTCTACGCCCGGCTTCGGTGAACCTCTTTTCGCTTAGGCTCCCATCAAGAGTTCGCATAAAACAGACCGTTCAAAGTACCCGAGAAAAAGTAGAATTCCCACGTTATCTAGGATATGCAGTTATCAAAGGTCACCAGAATACAATGAAACACCTAATGTATTGAGGGTCACGGAGGCTCCGAAAACGCTATCGAAAGGATATCCACACTACAAATTAGCCCGCGTTCATAACCAGCTACGACTACGACTGCGACTACGACTACGACCACGACTACGACTACGACTGCGATCGGTTATGAACACCATATTTTGTGATCGTGATTTCTATATCATGGACGCGTTTGTAACCGATCGAAGTTGCCGTCGTCGTTGCTTAGTACTTGCTGTATCTAAATATGTACACAAGCGGTGTTGGCGACCGTCTCGTCACAGCGGTGTGACTCGGAGAGAGTCAGACGAACAGAGAAACACCTAATGCGATGCGATTCGAAGCGGTGAAACGTCTCTCGATGGTGGAGAGCGACCTCGAAGTGGATGTCCCTCTGGCCCTTGACCATACTACAGAATGGACCTACGACTGATACAAGCACATTTTATCTCCGAATAGACGAATGTTATATGCTTAAAGTCCATTTCCGCTCCCAGTGCTCCTTCTTGAACTGGCCCCGCCATGTGGCTGCTAATCGCCCGCCTGTGCGATCATATCCCCTGGAATCCGTGGATCTCAAATATTTGTCTTTCAAAGCCAGCTCATTCTTCTTGTTCATTACAACTTCGACACTTGAAAGCGCTGAACTTCTCTCGGACGACGATTGCCAGACGTTTCAGCGCCATTTTCCCACACTTCGAGATCATACAGGCGCCTACAGTGCGTCTACAGTATCCTGTTAAGCATCGGTTCGTCCAAGAGGTAGAAGATCTATGCAGGATAGGACAGAAGAAGTGGTGGTCTTTCGGACGCATCGCGGCCCCCTTTAGGTATTCCACCATTTCATATCAAGACGTCTCCTAAAATTGTATTTTCTCTGGACTGTTTTTAACGTTACAGTTCCTAAAACGTTCCCCAGACTGTGGCCTACCCAAGTCTTGTTCTCTTCAAAGTGCGCTGTTCGCTCTTGGACGAACCGGCCCAATACATATCCGAGTCATTTCCGAAGCGTCGCTCCCTCCCACAACACCGAAACACACATTGTAATACGCGAGCGAGCGGGATCTCGACTGGCAGATTTCTTTTATCTCCCGCGCGCTGTTTGCTCTTGCGCGCTCAGAAAGAACTTTCTCATTGTCGGGGGAGGATGAGGTGAATAGGAAGAAGGCAAAAAAGAGACGAACCAGCAAACACTCATTAACAGGGCGAACGTGCCAAAGGGAAGGAAGGGGGAAGCTTGATCGTTTGGGACATTTCAAGGAGCCTGGGACGGTTTATGGACGGTTCGAAGTCGTACTAGAGTACAAAGTAGGGAATGAGGAACTTTGCGCAAGCCGGTGTGGATGTCTCGAGAACACTGGACGGCTGGAAGCAAGGACTATTACACCTAGGACAACAAAAAGTGCGTTTTTGTGCTCTTTAAAGTGTCGTGGGCTGTTGATGTACTTAAGGTGAAGTGGCGCCTCCTTGGCGCTGGTAGATCCTGCGTGCGGGCTGGAGCTCAGTAAGAGTGTATTTACTGGCTTGGAATCATGTATCACTGGAAAGCAAAACAGCATAGAAAAACTTTTCATGAAAACACGTAAATATTTGAATGGAAAATAAGCATATTTTAGTGAAGCTTGAAGTGGTCATATTCCATATTTAAGCATTTTGAGTATTTAGCACATCCTTAAAGTTACCGTTTTCTAACCAAAATGCTTCTTTTTGAACTGTAGCGTCCCAACCTGAATTTACCTGATGATCTGCCAGATTCCCGCCGTGCTCGCACGGAGTTGTAGGCGGCAAGTGCTTGTGGCCGCGCTCGGGGTTGCGGAGAGCTCTCGACGGATCTGCAGAAGACGCGCATGTTTACGCGCCGTTTGCATGTAGTCGCCGCGATTGTCGAGATCAGAGCAAACAGGGCACAATTCGGGAATGCAGCATGCACGCTACCGTACTAGCGGACCGACATTTAGCAGCTTACGCGCCTTTGTTTGACAATCGTGGGATCGGATCAAACATCTTCTGGGAGATTGCTCAGTTCAGCTTGCGATGGTACTGCGTGTTTAGTTTCTTTTTCTGGGTTAGCTAGACTTATATCGTCAAGGTCTGTGAAGAAGCTGTGCGCAAGGAAACCCGAGACTTTGCCGGAAGAGAGTCAGGAGAGGAGAAGTTGTTCTTTCCTGCTGAACTCAATGGTCTTGGATTGTTTCCTTGGATACTTGTACCTTGTCGAGTGTCCCAACAAGGTCAGCTTCTTAAGCTTCCCTAGGTCAACTTGTGAGTGACCTTCAAATCTTACTTTTCTAAAGTTTATGAATTAAGCGATCTCAACTACTTTTCCTATGCTTCACACCTCGACTCTCTCTGCGGCCTCCCCCACTTTCTGCGTCGCCAGCTCCAGCGTCTTGACTCATCTCGCGCGCGCAACTGTAAACCGCGCGGGAAAGCTAAGTGCCGCCGGCCGCCTTCTCCGCCCCACGCGGCCGGTCCGCTCGCGGCTATTGTAGACCGACAAGAAGCCGCCGCTCGGCTGCTTCTCCGCTCGCGCGTCTCGATTATTAAACTCCGCTTTGTCATCGTCACCTTTATCCAGCGAAGTCTTCTGTGCTGCTCGTCGCTGGGGACCAGATCGGTCTCGAGATGCTCAATCTCCAGTTGCTGCTTGAGAGTCCAATTTTGAGATGGTCCCCTTAGATAGTTACTTCTGTAGCTCTAAATTGTCCTTCCATTGAAGTCCTTGTTGATTTTTCTGGAGTTTCCTATCTTCTAATCCTAAATATCTCGTAAGCGTCCAAAACTGATTCAGAACAATTTACTACAGTACCCTCCTGAGATTCTGGAAACTAACGTGTAAATTGTCAACTGTAAATTCATTACCTCGAAGGCACAAGTGGTTCTTGGGCGGTTTCCTTGATCCTGTTTTCGGCTCCGGTCCCAGTGCCACTTCTGGACGCGTTCCACGACTCCCACGTGACATCTGACATCTGTTTGTTCGCGGGCGGTCTTCGGTCCCGGATTCCGGAGATCCGGTTGTGCCTCTCGTTCTCGCTTATTCCCGTCCACCGTTCACAAACACTCCCTACTTTCAGGTATCCGCGACCCTCACCCGAAGGAGCATCACCCGCACTAGCACCCCCTAGGAAGATACCCACGACACGAAAATGGACCACGAGAAAGACCCCGGATGGCAGTTTTTGCGTCAGTCGCAGGCTCAGGTAGGACTATCGTATCCTATCGTAGTTACTGAACAAAAACTTCAGCTTCTTGCGGCCACGACCAAGAAGTTCGACTCGAAGAAGAACGTCTGGATCCCGGACAATGAGGAGGGCTTCGTGGCCGCGGAAATCAAGTCGACTAAAGGTGACCAGGTGACCGTGGTCACGGCCAAGGGCGTCGAGAAGGTGCTCAAGAAGGACGAGACGCAGCAGATGAACCCGCCGAAGTTCGAGAAGACCGAAGACATGGCCAACCTAACCTTCCTCAACGACGCGTCCGTCCTGCACAACCTCAAGCAGCGCTACTTCTCCATGATGATCTACGTGAGTTCCCGGCTCCGTTGGCTGTAAAACGCTTTGTCCTTCAGACCTACTCGGGACTGTTCTGCGTCGTCATCAACCCCTACAAGAGGCTGCCCATCTACACGGAGTCCGTGTGCAAGATGTTCATCGGAAGGCGCCGCAACGAGATGCCGCCCCACTTGTTCGCTGTTTCGGACGAGGCCTACCGTAACATGGTGAACGGTGAGTGAAGAGGACAGAGGGTCGGCTAGGCTTTTTCACTCTGAGGAGCAAAGAAGCTTAAAAATGCAACGACTGAAAGATCTTCTCCATAAGCATTTCGAAGTATCGTAGCCAAGCAAGGGACTTTCTCTGACGTTCCAGGTCCTTTGTCCTTCCTGATTCTACCGTACCTTGGATACGTTCGTCCCTAACACTGTCTTCTCTCTTCCGCCTTTCATGATCTCTCTTTAGACCACGAGAACCAGTCAATGCTAATCACGGGAGAATCGGGCGCCGGAAAGACCGAAAACACCAAGAAGGTCATCTCCTACTTCGCGATCGTCGGAGCCACCCAGGCTGCCGCGTAAGTCCCCTCGTTCGGAATGCATGTAACGACTTTACAGGAAGAAGAAGGGCGCGAAGAAAGGCGCCTCCCTCGAGGACCAGATCGTGCAGACGAACCCAGTGCTGGAGGCGTTCGGAAACGCGAAGACCGTCCGCAACAACAACTCCTCGCGATTCGGGAAGTTCATCCGCATCCACTTCAACACCGCCGGAAGACTGGCCGGAGCCGACATCGAGCACTGTGAGTGAGACCCTTCAATCTGAGCGAGGCAAAGACAAAGGAAGTAGAGAAGTAGCTCCAAAAGGAGGCAAAGAAGTTCTTGTCCGAACGGTACTGAGCCACTGGACCACGTGAGGTCCAGCGGGACTAAGCCGAACGTTTCTATTCGCAGAATTGAAACGCCGCACTGACTGAAGCCTGTTCAACACGGAGCTGGGCTGCGAGGCCTTGTCTCCTTCTCCAGCAATGTCGCTTTTATCGGTGTTGCACTGACCCGACCGCCTCGCCACAGCGGTGTGAAGAGAGTCCGACGAACATAGAAAATGGCGCTCGCCTTTGTCACTCTTGTCACCTATCTCCGTTACTGAGGAGCTCTAATCCTTAAATTTTGCTGAAATTCTAGTCTTATAACCGCCAAAGCGTTTGAGTCGCTGAGTTTGAGATGCGGGAAGCAGGTGAAGACCACATTTTGTTAAGGGCATAGCCTTCAGAGCCTTCAGAGTGCCTCTATAAGCCTTCTTTACATGGCTAGATGGATGTAATCTCTGGATAGGTTCAATTATTCAACCAGTTATGGTGTACCATTTTGATCTTGAACACTTATGACCCTCATGTTGTTCAGATCTCCTCGAGAAGTCGCGTGTGATCAAGCAGGCTGCCGGCGAGCGCTCCTACCACATCTTCTACCAGATCATGTCCGGTGCAATCAAGGGCCTTCGCGAGAAGCTTCTCCTCAAGAAGGACATCCGCCAGTACAGCTTCGTCTCGCAGGCGGAGATCACCATCGACGGAATCGACGACAAGGAGGAGATGACGATCACGGACGAGAGCTTCGACGTCATGCACTTCACCGAGACCGAGAAGAACGATCTGTTCGCGCTCACCGCCGCCATTATGCACATGGGCGAGCTCAAGTTCAAGCAGCGACCTCGTGAGGAGCAGGCCGAGTGCGAAGACGCCGCTGGTAGGTGCCTTGAGTTGAACTTCATACTTTATTCTGACCTTTAGAGGGTGAACTTGCTTGTCAGCTGTTCAAGGTGGACGCGACGAAGTTCGTGACGTCGCTGTTGAAGCCACGCGTCAAGGTCGGCACTGAGTGGGTGAACAAGGGCCAGAACCTGGAGCAGGTGAACTGGGCCATCGGCGCGCTGGCCAAGGCGCTCTATGCTCGCATGTTCCATTGGCTCATCAAGCGCTGCAACAAGACCCTCGACGCACAGGACCTCTCGCGCGACCACTTCATTGGCGTGCTCGACATTGCCGGATTTGAGATCTTCGACCTAAACAGCTTCGAGCAGCTCTGGATCAACTTCGTCAACGAGAAGCTGTAAGTAGTTGGAAGACGTAGACGGCTGGCTTCTGTCCTCATTCTATTTTTAAGCGGTTATTTCGATTCACAATCATCTTCTTATTGCAGGCAGCAATTCTTCAACCACCATATGTTCGTCCTGGAGCAGGAGGAATACCAGCGTGAGGGCATCAAGTGGGAGTTCATCGACTTCGGCCTCGACCTCCAAGCCTGTATCGAGCTCATCGAGAAGCCCCTGGGCATCATCTCCATGTTGGACGAGGAGTGCATCGTGCCCAAGGCCACGGACATGACTCTGGCGCAGAAGCTCAACGACCAGCACCTGGGCAAGCATCCGAACTTCCAGAAGCCGCGGCCTCCGAAGGGCAAGCAGGCCGACGCCCACCTGGCCATAGTGCACTACGCAGGCACTGTCCGCTACAACGTCAAGGCCTGGCTGGAGAAGAACAAGGACCCCTTGAACGACACGGCCGTCTCCGTCCTGAAGGGAAATACCGGCATGCAGCTCCTGTCGGACATCTGGGACGACTACAAGACACAAGAAGACGTCGCCGCCATGCAGAAGATCAAGGGCAAGAGCGTGGGCGGCAAGAAGAAGGGCAAGTCCGCCTCCTTCATGACCGTCTCCATGCTCTACCGCGAGTCCTTGAACAACTTGATGCACATGCTCCACCAAACGCACCCCCACTTCATCCGCTGCATCATCCCCAACGAGCAGAAGAAATGCGGCGTCATCGAGGCGAACCTCGTGCTCAACCAGCTCACCTGCAACGGAGTGCTGGAGGGCATCCGCATCTGTCGCAAGGGCTTCCCCAACAGGCTGCCCTATGTGGACTTCAAGCAGCGGTAAGTGGCTTCTTGGGAATCCTCGATCCTACTGTATTCAGATACACATGCCTGGCTGCCGACGCCGCTAAGGCAGGCAAGGACCCGCGCGACTCCGGCGTCCGCGTCCTCGACGTGCTCGTCAAGAACGGATCCCTCAAACCCGAAGAGTTCCAGTGCGGATCGACGAAGGTCTTCTTCAAAGCCGGAGTGCTCGCACACCTTGAGGAGCTCCGCGACGAGGCGCTCTCCATCATCATGACGAAGTTCCAGAGCGCCTGCCGGGCGTACCTATCCCAGTGCGACTACAAACGTCGCCTTGACCAGAAGTAGGTCGACAAGTTACTCTTCTTGACTCATGCTCTCATCCTTCAGGGTGGGTTTGGTGATCATCCAGCGGAATGTGCGCAGCTGGTGCACCCTCCGCACGTGGCAGTGGTTCCGTCTCTACGGCCGAGTCAAGCCTCTCATCAAGGGCAACAAGAAGGACGAGGAGTTCGAGGCTCTCGAGAAGAAGTGCCGCGACTTGGAGGAGGCGCTCTCCCAGGGTGGTCGTCAGCTCTCCGACTCGCAGGCGGCGCTCCAACGCGCAACTGCCGAGCGCCAGCAACTCCAACTCCAATTGGAGCAGGAGCGCGAGCTTCTGGCCGAGGGCGATGAACGCTCGGCGAAGCTCCTGGCCCAGAAGGCAGAGGCCGAGAAGCAGCTGGCCGAGCTGAACGAGCAGCTCAACTACCAGGAGGACCAGAACGCGGCGCTGGCCAAGGCCCGGAAACGGACTGAGGCCGACTGCGACGCGCTCAAGAAGAACGTCGGCGAGCTGGAGCAGACCGTGAAGAAGCAGGAGGCCGAGAAGCTCAGCAAGGACCACCAGATGCGCTCGTTGCAGGTGAATCTTTCGAATATTGGATGTTTTCGACTTCCCTTCTTTCCAGGACGAGATCGCCGCACAGGACGAGGTCATCGGCAAGCTCAACAAGGAGAAGAAGAACCAGGAAGAGGTGAACCGCCGCCTTCTAGAGGACATCCAGGCCGAGGAGGACAAGGTGAACCACCTGAACAAGATCAAGAACAAGCTGGAGCACTCGCTGGATGAGATGGAGGACAACCTGGAGCGCGAACGCCGCAGCCGTCAGGATCTGGAGAAGCAGCGGAGGAAGGTGGAGGGCGAGCTCAAGGTCGCCCAGGAGAACATCGACGATCTCACCCGCCAGAAGATGGAGATGGACAGCGTCATCAAGAAGTAAGTTTTGGTGGAAGTTCACAGAGAAGATGAATTGTAATCGGGATTGAAGGAGCCATCTTTTGTATTCAAGATCTTGCCTTCTAAGAACCCTCGTTTCAGGAAGGAGGCTGAGACGCTCGCGTTGGCGAGCCGCCTTGAGGACGAGCAGTCCCTCGTCTCCAAACTCCAGCGCCAGATCAAGGAACTCCTTGCGCGAGTCCAGGAACTCGAGGAGGAGCTGGATGCAGAGAGACAGGCGCGCTCTAAGGCGGAGAAGATGCGCAACGAGCTCCAGCACGAACTCGAGGAGCTCAGCGACCGCCTGGATGAGGCCGGCGGGGCCACACAGACCCAGATGGAGCAGAACAAGAAGCGCGAGGCCGAGCTGGCCAAGTTGAGACGCGACCTGGAAGAGACGGCGCTGAGCCAGGAGAACGCGATGGCGACGCTCAAGAAGAAGCACGGAGACGCGATCGCCGAGTTGAGCGACCAGATGGACGCCGTCCAGAAGCTCCGCACCAAGTGAGTGTTTAATGGAGCCTGAAGCAAAAAATGTGAAAAATGGAGGTCAAGTAGCGCCGACGGGTGTTTGGGGAAGATTTCATAACCCGCCGACTCCGGACCTCCATCGATGTCCGATGGACTCGTGCTTTTATAAGACTGACCAAAGATTGACCGTCTGGGGAGAGCGGTAAGAAGAGAGTCAGACGGATAGAGAAATGTCTTATCATGGACAATCTGGTTTCTACTTCACGGAAAGGAATGCATGGGATGGTGACTGTCCATTTTTACAAGTGTGGTCACAAAATTTTCCCGTGATACTAACTTTTCTTTACATCGCCTCTTTCAGGGTCGAGAAGGAGAAGACGATCCTCCAACGCGACGTCGAGGACCTGCAGAACTCGCTGGATGGCGAGTGCAAGCAGCGGCAGAACATCGAGCGTCTTGCCAAACAGGTAAGGTCTTTCCTGACGGTGACCTTCAGAGCTCAAAAGGGATGTGATGGCTGCAAACTTCTATCCCTACTTCCCAAAAATTGGGTTGATTTGAGTTTGCTTCTTGAAGAAAACAGGATAAGGCGATACATTTCTTCTTCTTGCATCTGACTGATTGTGAGTAAACTTTCTTCTTTCAGCTCGAGACTCAACTCACGGAGACGCAGCTGAAGAGCGACGAGCAGGCTCGGCAGATCCAGGAGCTCCTCTCCCACAAGAACCGAGCTCACGCGGAGAACGGAGAGATGCTCCGGCAACTGGAGGATGCAGAGAGCCAAGTGGCGGTCCTCGGCCGTCTGAAGAGCCAACTCGCCGCTCAGCTTGAGGAGGCACGCCGCCAAGTGGACCAGGAGACGCGCGACCGTCAGAGCGTCGCCTCGCAACTCGCCAACTACCAACTCGAGTGCCAGCAGCTTCGCGAGGCGCTCGAGGAGGAGCAAGAAGGCAAGACCGAGCTCCAGCGGCTCGTGTCCAAGGCCAACGCCGAGACGCAGCAGTGGCGCACGCGCTACGAGGGAGAAGGCATGAGCCGGGCGGAGGAGCTCGAGGAGGCTCGTCGCAAGCTCCAGGCCAAGGTGCAGGAGATGCAGGAGACCGTGGAGACGGCGCACCAGAAGATCGGCTCTTTGGAGAAGTCGCGCCAGCGCCTACAGCAGGAACTTGAGGACGCGCAGGTGAGCACTTCGGACACTCACATGCCTTCTACCAACTGTTGTAGGTGGACGCGGATCGCGCCAACTCACTGGCCAACGCCCTGGACAAGAAGCAGAAGGGCTTCGATCGTGTCGTCGAGGAGTGGAAGCGGAAGTGCGACGCGCTCTCCCAGGAGCTCGAGGCCAGCCAACGAGAGACGAGGAACGCCGGCACCGAGAACTTCCGGCTCCGGAACGCGCTGGACGAGGCCGCTGAACGCGAGGAGGCCACTCGCCGCGAGAACAAGGTCCTAGCTCAGGAGCTGAAGGACTTGACGGACCAGCTGGGCGAGGGCGGCAAGAGCGTGCACGAGCTGCAAAAGAGCCGCCGGCGCATCGAGCTCGAGAAGGAGGAGTTGCAACAGGCGTTGGACGACGCCGAGGGCGCCCTTGAAGCCGAGGAGTCTAAGCTGATGCGCGCGCAGGTCGAGATCTCACAGATCCGCTCTGAGATCGAGAAGAGGCTCAACGAGAAGGAGGAGGAGTTCGAAAACACGCGCAAGAATCATCAGCGCGCTCTGGAGTCGATGCAGGCGAGCCTGGAGACCGAGTCGAAGGGCCGTGCCGAGCTGCTCCGCGTGAAGAAGAAGCTGGAGTCCGATATCAACGTGAGTTCTCGGGACCATATCCACACATTTCACGATTACCTTCTTCTAGGAGCTGGAGATTGCTCTGGACCACGCTTCCAAGGCCAACGTCGACAGCCAGAAGACGCTAAAGCGCTACCAGGAGAACATCCGCGAGCTGCAAACCCAGATCGAGGAGGAGCAGCGCTCTCGCGAGGAGCTCCGCGACCAGATGAGCCTGGCCGAGCGCCGTGCTCAGATGGCGCAGTCCGAGAAGGAGGACCTGGCCATCGTTTACGAGCAGGTGGGTTGGAGATACGGTAGCTTAACCTCACCGACTTTCAGTCCGAGCGTGCGCGTCGCCAAGCAGAGCTGGAGTGCGCCGACGCGAAGGAGTCTGTGGCGTCGCTGACGACCTCGAACGCCTCCCTCTCGGGCATCAAGCGGAAGCTAGAGGCTGAGCTTCAGCAGATGCAGGCGGAGGTGGGCGAGACTCTTAACGAGCTGAAGAACGTGGACGACCGGGCGAAGAAGACGGCGTTGGACGCGGCACGACTTGCAGAGGAGCTTCGCGCCGAGCAGGAGCACGCTTCCGGCGTGGATCGCCAGCGCAAGGCCCTCGAGGCGGCCATGAAGGTAGGAGGGGAGAGAAGATCTGATTGTTAGATGCTTGACTCCTTTTGGCACACGCCCTATGGTGCGATAACACCCATCTTCGTTATAGGAGATGCAGATTCGACTCGACGAGGCGGAGTCCTCTGCTCTCAAGGGTGGAAAGAGGCAGTTAGCGAAGTTGGAACAGAGGGTTCGCGAACTCGAGTCCGAGCTCGAAGGAGAGCTCCGGCGGCACGCGGACACTCAGAAGAACCTGAGGAATAAGGATCGACGCGTCCGCGAGCTCCAATTCCAAGTAGACGAGGACAAGAAGTCGAGCGAGCGCATGTACGACCTGGTGGAGAAGCTTCAGGGCAAGATCAAGACCTACAAGCGACAAGTGGAAGAAGCCGTAAGTTAACCTGTGTGAACAACGCTGATAATCTTTCTACAGGAGCAACTTGCCACGACGAACTTGGCCAAGTACCGGCAGCTCCAGCACATGCTGGAGGACGCCGAAGAACGCGCGGATGTCGCCGAGAACTCGCTGGCCAAGATGCGCGCCAAGAACCGGACCGGAAGCCACATGTCTCGAGGCCTCGTCCACTCGGTGGGTCTCTCCTCCCTCCCTCCCTTCCTCCGACCCCCTTCTTCCTGAAGGCCTCCAAGATCCCCACGAAATTCCACCTCCTATGACGAGAATCGCTTCCTTCAATGGTGAATCTCACCTTTTCAGATGTCGACGTCCGGAATCGCTGCGCGCTCGATGTCACGGTCGCGCGGAGACCTGGCCGAGGAGTAGAAGCCGTCCATTCACTTAATCTATCTCCCCCCTTTATGCGATGTATATACGCACTTATAGTTTATGCGATACGAACCGAATTGTACCTCTCTGTAGTGCTCTGTGTAAACCAACGAATGCTCCTTCTTAAGCTGATACTTGAGGAACAAGACAAACACATATCCATATCTAAAACATATCTGAAACGGGCCGAGCTGGCCAAGCTAAATGTAAGACGCGACCTGGAAAAGACGACGTTGAGCCAGGAGAACGCGATGGCGACGCTCAAGAAGAAGCACGGAGACGCGATCGCCGAGTTGAGCGACCAGATGGACGCCGTCCAGAAGCTCCGCACCAAGTGAGTCTTAAATGAAGCCTGAAGCAAAAAATGTGAAAAATGGAGGTCAAGTAGCGCCGACGGGTGTTTGGGGAAGATTTCATAACCCGCCGACTCCGGACCTCCGCCGATGTCCGATGGACTCGTGCTTTTATAAGACTGACCAAAGATTGACCGTCTGGGGAGAGCGGTAAGAAGAGAGTCAGACGAATAGAGAAATGTTACATCACGGACATCAACGAAAGAAGAGTACCTTTCTCCGTTGTTAATGAGTTAGTGAAGGTTGTAGGAATACGGGTTGTCTCCGATGAAATACCGTGCCATGAAAACTTCTGAAGCCTTAGGAAAAGAGATGCTACGTCACTCTTCTCTCCTCCTTCGAATTTGTAAACTCAGGATTGTGGAAGTGTTCGCTGTTGTGCCAGTACACCCAGAATCAGAAACTAAATCATGATGCTCAAAAAGAGCGGAAAAATCTTCCAAAGGCCAATGAACAACTCAACTCCTCAACTCCAAACAACTTTATAAACAGAATGAGAATAAGAAATTGAACATGAAATAAATCAGGCGAATAACACAACGAGCAGATCTGTTTCTCGCATCAAGCGGAGGTCGTTTTTCCCTCTGTGACTCGCAGCTAGATGTCGAGTACCTGCTTCTCTCTCTATGGCGTTGGCGCACTCCAAGGATATGTAGAACCTACGGCGCTCGTCTTCCTCTCCTTCTTCGAATTTGTAAACACAGGACGGTTTGACGAACAGTGTATAGCTGCGCTGATGGCTGATAACGTTGCACTCCTCCTTCGAACACACCTTCAGGGCGAACTGCATCGGAGAACGTTTGAGATATCTTGTCAAGAAGGTCCGACCAAGTACAGAGAATATATTGGTGGATACTGTGGCTCTTCCAGTGACAAACTGCTCGAGCTGTTGGACACCGCTCAAGCAGTTCTGCTCTAGAACCAGTCTTTTGCCTTTCATTTTTTCGCTATTTTGTGTCCAAAATTGAAAAATTTTGTAAGCGGAATAGCCAAACCAGTATTCATGGTTAGGATTCACTATTTTCAGTTCGTCGAATTGTTGCTGGCAAAGGATAGAATTGAATATATCTTGCATGTAGCTTCTACAGCAGTCTTCATAGACTTTAAGCTTAGAAAGTTTCTGACCCACAATGAGCTTTTGGAAAAGTGCAATTCCGTCTAAATCTAAACGCCTACTGATTGTGATGGTTCCTAGCATATGCAAGGAGCAGGCCAAGGCGACCCAGGCTCTGCTGACGGAGTCGGACTGGATCGAAAAATGGTGCGTGGCGTAGGGGAAGCGCTTGACCAGTTCTCGGGTTGCGCTTTCTTCTTCCGCGTCACGTAGCTCAACCAGGACATGTCGGACGAACTTCTTGGGGACAGCTTCTATATCTTCCCTTCTATGTACTTCATAACGACTGCGACAATAAAGTAGATGTCCAGATCCTTCAATACCGTTTTCGACGACAGTTTGATAAACTGTCCTACGGTAGTAGGCGATTAGCGCGATCTGTCCCAGTTGTCCTGAAAGTTGCTCCGCCTGGGACAGTCCATTTGAATATAAGGTGTCGCACAAATGGTGGAAGAAGGCAGCAGGAACGCCGTCCATCTTGTGAATTACGGCGAACTGAACGCGGGAGATGGAGAACGAATGGTCGAGCTGTGACAGGAAGGAATGCTTTTGGTGAGAAGACGAGCATGGCAAATGTGGTATTCGCACATGGTTGTGTGGAAACTCCGTTCACGCCTGTTTACGGAAGTTTGGGTTAGCAGGAATAACCGGCTCTAGTTAGGCATCTAGTTCGGTCTTCGAGAGAAGATTAGTTCAAATATCTACTGGCTCTCAGAGCGGCTGACCTCCATTGTAACCAGTGTGGTCAGCTACTAAAAATCAGTGACAAGGGAAAGATGAGAATCGCCGTAAGATAGTAGATTCTTATAAACGTTTTCCATACGCCTCATTTTCTCGCCTTATAAAGACACCCTCCCCTTCCTTTGACACCTGCATTGCTTCCTCGGTTTCTTGGCCAAAATTTGTTTGATAAACTGTAAACTTTATTTAGCAATAAATTAACAAATAAGCCGACAAAACAGAACAAAATTGCCAATCGCCTAATTAATTGATCAGGCGAATAAGACAAAGAGCTGATCTGTTTCTCGCATCAATCGGAGATCGTTTTTCCCTCTGTGACTCGCAGCTAGATGTCTTATGCCAGCTTCTCTTTCTATGGCATTGGCACACTCGAAGGATATGTAGAACCTACGTTGCTCGTCTTCCTCTCCTTCTTCGAATTTGTACACACAAGAGGGTTTGACGAACGGAGTATAGTTGCCGTTGTGCTCTTTACCGACAAAGTCGCACTCCTTCTTTGAACACACTTTCAGGGCGAACTGCATTCCAAAAAGTCTATGATCTGCTGTCAAGGAGGTTTCACCGGGCATTAACATTAGATTGTTGGAGACTGCGGCCCTTCGCAGAACAAAGTCCTCGATCCGTTCAACACCTACGTTGCACTTATTCTCCAGAAGCAGTGTTTTCCCTCTCAGTTTTTTACTATTTCGTGACCAGAAATGGAGAATTTCGTCAACAACAGCTTTTGACCAGTGACCATCGAAGGAGTTATGCAGTATCACTTCTATAAACTGTTTTTGACAAAGAACGGACTTCAACAATTCAATACCGCTTTCACAGGAGTAATCATAAAATGTAAGCTTGGAAAGCTTCTGTCCATCAACGAGTTTCTTGAAGAGCCCGAGTCCTTGACTATCCAGTTTCCTTGCAAATTCGACAGTTCCTAAAATTTTCAGCGAGGACACGAAGTCTGCCCAAGCTTTACTAATAGACTCCGAATCGATATAAAAATGACACATGGCGTAGGGAAAGCGGTTTGACAGCTGTCGGCAGACTGCTTCTTCCTCTGCGTCTTTTAGCGCGATGTGGACATGCCGAACAAACTTTCTCGGAAAGGCCTCGATTTCGCCAGGTACGTGCACTTCACGTTGATTGCGATAATAACGTAGATATCCCGATATTTCTTGACCGTTCTCCACGACAGTCCAATAGGAAGTCCTATGATCGTAAGCGAATTGAGCGACTTCTCCTAAGCTCCCGGAAAATTTTTCCACCTCCGAAAGTCCGTGCGTATATAAGGTATCGCACACATGCTTGAAGAAGGCAATAGGAACGGAGTCCATCTTGTGAAAGATAGCAAACGTCAGTAAGCGTGGAATTAAAAGAATAAATGGGCGGAGGTGCCAAGAAGCAACGCTTTTGGTGAGAAGATGATTATAGACGTCTGGGTCCCGAAACGACATTCATACCGAGCCTCTAGCCGGCTCGATTTCTAAAACGAGCTGAAAATCGACTTCACACGTCCCTACTGTTTTTTACTTATCGACGACCACCTGACCTTCAACATGTCGTCCTTGTGAAGGAAAGTGTTTTGAAGGAAAGTACATGTAAAGGTTCAACGACAAGGGCTCTTCTTCTTTATTCAGCATATCTGGCCACAATCTGCGATGCGCACCTCCTTGGTGGTGCGTCCTTTCTGGGCACCGTTTCCCTCAAGCACGCCAAGCGTCTCAAGACGGTCGAGGACGTCGAATCCCTCGGTGAGTCGACCAAACACCACGTGGTACTGGTCCATCCTAGAAGGGGGGTAAAGAAGGTGTTGAAAGTGATTAGAATAGGATTTCAAGACACAGCACGAAGAATATGATTACAAGAACCTCTTGTCATAAGTAAAACTTACCAGGGACAAGCAGCGAAGGTGATGAAGAAGCGTGAGGAGACTGTATTCGGCCAACCGTAGTTGTCCATCGCAAGGACGCCGCGCGCATTGTGCTTCAGCTCGAAGTTCTCGTCGTCAAAGTACTTCTCCCCGAAGATGGAGCGCCCTCCAGAGCGCTCCGCATTGTTCGTTTCAAAGTCTCCGCTCTAAAGAAGGCTCATGATGGACTCACTGCTGTATTTCCCATAGTTTTGATCATGCCTATAGTGTTATTGGCACGCAATTTCGTGTTTACGTACAAAAATTGAGTTTAATGAGCAGCCGCTCGTATCCAGGAAAGGAAATTGTATCTGTGGATTTCGTGGTAGTTTTCTATGTTCGTACTTTGAGCTAGTGGACGAAAAACACAACTAGTCTCTTCGACCCACGCTTTCCCATCGATCCACGCTTATCTTCCCGTATGGACTTTGAAATGCCGTGGAAATCTGTCATAAAAGCATTTTCCTAACCGCCGATTTAGGCAAACGACCTATGTTGAAGTAGCTTAACTTCTTGCAGTCAAACACCGAACATTTCATGATGATGATGTCATTCCGGCTCTCTTCTTTTGGTTAGGACAGCGATACAGTTTGATCCCACCGTCGTCTTCTCCTGTTTAAACTCACACATGCGCAGAAAGTCGGGACGACACGGTAGAAAAGACACCCTTTGTATCCGAAGCCCTTCTCACCGGTGCAGAGCGCGCGAAAGTTCTCAACGGTCTTCGGAACGACGTCTTTCCTCAGCTGAAAGGCTCAATCTAATTTATAGAGTACACCGAAGAACAAAGGACGGGCAAGAGGGACTTTTTGGGAAGATGCCCGATATAGATTCAGTAAAGAAAGCTGGTGATAACGGTTCTGAACTTCATAGAAGTGCTCCAAAAAAGGAATTACCAGATCAAAGCATCCATTTAAGGCTTCTCACGTTAAATGATTTCTTGTCCCCGTGCCTTACTGCTTGATAGAGATGCAAAATCAATCCAGATCCATCAATCCAGATGTTTTGGTTAAAGCCATGCACGTTGGGGGGTGGAAGGTTGGGGGGCGGAAGACTGGGACGCACCTCAAAGATGAGCGTTGAACGTTCCACTCTTCCCCAGAACCGTTTATATTCAAAATTTTCTCTTTTAACCACAATTTACAAGCTAATAAATTTCCTTATAGCCTGCTTCAACTGCATCTACACTTATCATAAACGGACCCGACGACAAAGGGCCCCGAAGGGCATCTAATCTAAAGGGCCTAATCCAATTTGCGAACACAAAGGGAGTCCGGAAGGAGTTAAGACGGACCTCGAAGACGAGTCTTCCGAGCGGTTCTCCGTCAGCCGTCAAGTCCAAGAAGACGATCGGATTCAACTCCATCTCCACTCGCAACTGTCTCCCGCTCGTCCCCGGTCAGCGGAGCCCCCTTCAGGATTAGCCACGATCTGGCTGATTGGCGACGATTGGCTCGACCGCCTCGGAGGCCAATTCAGACGCTCGCCGTGGAATGCGATTAGAGCGCGACGCCAAACGATAAACACCCTAATTCGGGGAGTTCGGTGGCAGGTCCCCGTGCGTCTTCGGCTAACTTCGTTTCCCTCGCGTCACTCTCGTTATCTGCTCGCCGATCTGCGGCTCAAAGAACAACGAAAACTTCTCCGCCGCTATCTGCCCCGATCTGCTCCCCCGGGGCGCGTCTTCCGCCTCGGCGACCCGGAGGCCCTCCGGAGAAGAACCCTTCGGGCAATTGCATTTCCGCCGACGGCACACACGTAATGCTGCTGGAGAGTTCTCGAATTCATCTCCCGTAATCCAGTTTGGAAGCCGCGAAGTTGCGAAGACGCCGCTGGCATCGAGGAAGTCGAGCGGGAGGCCCGTGTGGAATGGGATGGACGAATGCTGAATTCGGCCTTGAATTTAATTTATTTTTAGGTTTTTCGATCGTAGGTTTCCAAAATCCATGGCGGCTTAGTCAACAGCTACAGGTTCCAATTTGGAGAAATGGAAGCGACTCAAATGAGGGTGGGGGGTGAGGGCAAAATGTTCCTTGTCAAGATCCATTAGACGATTTTCATGAAATGTAAACTTGAGAGATTCTGCACGGGATACCGAGCCATCCAACGTCAAAAGCCTTCAAGAAACAGACCGAAAACATCATGAATATTGTGTTATATTGTTTTCAAGTTGTCAATTATCGGACGTCTGATTATATATGTATTGGAAAATATTTACCGTTCTTTAAAGTGGATAGCCGAACTTTATGAATGCCTAGTTAAAGAAAAAGACTGTCCGGAAGTAGGAACTTGCCTGGAAGTTGGAAAGCTGAAGGAGTGAACTCAAAATTTCACAAACCATTGACAAAAAATTGCGTCTTTAGATAGTAAACACATTGCAAATGGAAATGCGAAATTCGAGAGAGGTGTATGCAACTTGATACCGAAAACATGGAATGTTCGAACTAATCAGAGCTTTTGAATCTGTGTATACTTCGATCTTGCGGAAGTTTCGGAATTTCAAATATTTTCGTGTTAATTTTTTAAAATCGCGACTTTAATCAGTCAAAACACTACGGAAATCCAAAATTGGAGAGATGTTTATGTAATTTGATCCCGGATTGCCGGAAACCAGATAATCGCTTTTCTCGTGTAGGATATTATAGCTTCTTCAAATGGCGCTATTGGGTTTGACCTGATTTTCTGCTTATCTCCTTCAGACTACAAGCGAACGAGCGAAGGCAATTAAAGAAGGGACGTGCCTAATGGAAGTCACTTTAGAAGCGAGCGAAAGTGACGCGCTCCGTGCAAATGCGGCCTTTAGCTGTCGAGCAGGAGGGGGCGAGCTTCTGATTCGGTCTAGCTGGATTCCTCGAAGTGTCCTAAAATGTCCTAAAAGCCGCTGTGTATCTGTCGTTTCCGAAAATCCCATCTCTCCCTGGGAAAGCCCTTTGTCTTCCAAGTCCACAGAGGTAAGCAACTTTTGGGGGAATCGGGGTGTGCCGTCATGCGGCATCAATAGGGCCCTCTCGCATATTCACTGTTTCTTTTGTTCTCCAACGCTGGCTCCCGATTCCCATATGCACCGGTGCATGTGGATCCCGAGGCCTAAGATCGGGTGGCAACTCTGGAAACTTGGAAAAGAAGTTGAGGAAGGAGAACTTAAATAATTCGACAATTAGTAAAGGACGTTCGATGTTCTCCACGTGACCCCCATTGAGGAAACATTAATATTTTACGCTTGGAAAATTGCTGGGAACGCTGAGGAGTTCGTTGACCAGCAGGGCAAATAATTAAGGAAACGAGAAAAGGACAAATAATCCAATATAGGAAGGATATCGAAAGCTGTCCATCTACAAACTTGCTTATCAGTATAAGCTTCCTATATTGGCTTCTCCGTCCTTTTCTCTTTCCCTAAATTACTTGTCCTAGCGGTCACGAAAGTTTCTATTGCTTTCTATGACGTTTTTATCTTTATGGAGACCGAGACGTCTAGACTAATGCTGTAAGGATTGCAACTCAACAAGCATAACTTTCCATAAATTGACCCATAACAGTGAAGGAGTCCAGAAAGTGCAAACAATCCGAGCTTTTGTTATGTAAAGGAAGTTATGATGAATCGCGTCATTGTTAAAACACAGTTTTATCTGCCTGGACTGGCTAGAGATTCTTGAAAAAGAACCGTTTAGGTCCATTTATGGACCGGGTGTAAATTTAACACTCTTGGAGTCGCGTGACGCCTTCAAGAGAACAGTCCATAATAGCGAATGTAAAATATTGCATTTCGGAATGTTTACATAATAGAGCACAATTCCTTAAGGACAATGAAGCGGACCACATTTCGGAAACAAGAAAAAAAAACAGGAAAACCAATACAGGAACCAGTTTTTCAGTACGACTTTTTTTAAACTGGAAAGGACCGCCTGCCAACATTTTGAGAAGGCCAAGGTAATGGTCTTGGTCATCTATGATACGGTCCTACACCGCAATGGTCAATCTCGGGGACCTAAATATTGCATATAATTTCCCACAACTCGACTCATAAAGGATGCAGAACGCCCCCAGTGAGAACAAACGTCGTCACCCACGGATAATTAGCAGAACTTCCGTGAAGCCTCGTGGTCCCTCGTGCCCCTAACAATAAGTGCATTTTGCATTGCCCATGAGAACAAGAAACTCTCCAACGTCTTGTAATTCGGGATAAAAACCCTCAGGCCTTATGAGTTCCTAGCAACCAGTGGCGTCACTTTCAGCCTCAAGCCTATGCACGCCAACTTCAAATTTGATTGTTTTTTTTATCATCCATGCATTCCCGATGAGAAATTCTATTATTAGTGATAGGTAAAACCAGTCACTGTGGTTTTAGAAAAGAAGGAGAACTCGATACTTCTTCGATACCTAAGCAATCCACTCACAACATCGAAGCCTGGAACCCTTCTTGGTGACCTTCTAGCAAAAAGGGAGAAAAAAGGAGCAAGAGACTTGACCATCCAACGGTTCTAGAAGTACCTTATCGTTATTCTAGGGCTCCAAGTAACTAACGGTTCTTTCATATGTGTTTTCTCCACATTTAGGACCAACTGGCGCCATTTTTCCCAACTTAACACTCGCTACGCCAACGCCTCACACCTTCCTTGCCAGCGGCTTTAATAGTCTCGAGGACCCTTCCGAGGAGGGTAATCGCTTGGAAGCCCGGTTCCTGCAAAGTGCGTTCTTCTCTGGACTCGTCCCCGCCGCTCCTTCTTGGCTTTGTCATCGGCCCTCCTCCGACTCCAATCAGGGCGCCTTCTCAGCTCCTTCTTGGAGGGGCGTGTCCGCGCGCCGCCGCTTTCTTCGTTTATTCGCGCGCTAATTCCGCCTCGAGTCCAACTGGCCGTCCCAAACGCCCTCAATCGCAGAACATGTTCGGCTCCGGCGGCGCCTCGATGTTTTCGGCGCATTTTCGCCTTCTCGCCCTCCTCTTCCTCTTCGTCGTCTGCTGTAAGTTTTGAGCGGTAAAGCATGGAGAGGGTGGATATGATCTGGGCACTTACAGTGTAAGGGCGATACATATCTGATAGGGCTTAAGCTCTACTAGGTAACTTGGATAGGTGATTTGTGGGATAGCTTGTGAGTATTAGAACGGTAGGTAACGCTGTCTTCTCATGACACCTAGGCATCGTAGGCCGATAGAGACGTTGCATTAAATACTACAAATACGTATAATCCCATCGAATCTAATGGATTTCCAAGATTTATAACATTTCTTGCAACCCTCAAAACCATCATCTTGCACCTGTTCGCATCGCAGGGCAAAAATAACCTTTCTTGGAGACTGGAACCCACTCATATGAATTATGATGCGCATTCCCAGCCACATTAGTTTTAAAATTCACGAAAAAGCGTAGGAAGACCTGCTCCATCGAATATTCAAAACTCTCTAATGGCAACGACACCCCAAGGCTTCTAAGCACCATGCCCGCTGAAGTTTTAAGCACCTCTGCGCTGCAGATCCATTAGAGTGGAACGTGATATCCTCAGGAGTCAAATTCAAAATTGCAAAAAGTGAAATCAAGCTGACCTTTGCTCCTCCAGTTTGTGGGATCCCAAGCCTCTGGGAGCTTCATCAGGTGCCCTGTAACCTCCAAAAAAGAGCATCAATCTAGGCCAATCTAATGCAGAGTTTGTTTGAGCTCTATATCAGGAAAGTATAAACCAGGGAAAAAGCCTAAAATTGACGCCCGGACGACCTTTGCTCTCCGGGGTTCCTATTTCTTCTTTTCGCCCCGAGCACATCCATTCCCCGGAGCAATATCCGATCTCATCCAATTTGAGTGAACCGCGGCTCCCGGCTCATTCAATCGGCGATCCATCATTCGTTTCCTCGGCGAGATAATTGGCTCCGAAGCGCCGCAAATGGCACCTCTGCAGAATCTTGTACTACGGTACCGTCGGTCAAAACACTTAGGCGCGCGTGTGAATAATTCACTCGCGCGTTGTTTTCCTTTCTCATCGGTGCGTCCGACGTGCGAAACGCGCGGATAAGCGTCCAGAGCCCATTCGGAAACGTCGTCCATTTTTCTGTTTCCAAATCGGTTATTAATCTTCGCCGAAATGGCTTTCTGACGCGCGAACTCCCCTAGGAGCGTGCTTCTCGTTCGCTCTCCCAAAAATCCCTGGAGGGCGCGAGGGATTTTCGGACGCCAGAGGGCCCTGAGATCATTTGTTTGCGCCGAAAAGTGCGGAGAGCCATCCATCAGCGGGCAAACGGTCCCCTTAACGCGCTCCAAGGCGATCGTTCCAGAGCTTTGAGGCTGAATTGAAGTGGGAGCCTTAGCCTTAGCCTTACCCTCTGTTCCTCTTGTGAACCCCAATAACCAACAGATCATAGAAATCCTCACCTCTAACATCCTTCATTCTAGTGCAATCGACCGTAGAAGGACTCAGACAATATGAAATCGAACGCAGGTGGGTCCCGCCACGAACCCCTCTCCCTTAAACAGTCCCTTTCAGCGACCTCCAGAAACGCGGCGGTGCACGCGCCTTCGTCGGACCGCGCTCCAGCGTCTTCTCCGATGGAAGCTTCCTCTACCCGTCGGCCAAAAGGTACCCTCGCACCTACCGTAACCCTCTAGTCCCAACGCGCAGACTAAGCGGCGTGATGCCTTACTACTTCTACGAGAGCCAACCGAAGCGTGGCGGAGGACGCGCCTTCAACAACTACTGGAACAGCGGATTCGACGGAAAACGGTGAGAGAGCGCCTGGATGGCTTGGCTCAGCTTGGAGACTTTAGCATCTTCGACGAGTACAGAAAACGAAGCAGCTTCGACGACTACGTCTAAGAAGGCCGGCGTCTCAGCTTCTTCGCCGTGAATGTGCAAACTGCGTTTGTAGATATAACTTATCCCGAATTGATGGCTGTGCGACTGTAACTCCGTTTGACAATAAATTCGCTGTTTTGTAGGAGGAGAGCTTCTTCTTATCCTTAACATGTCAGAGAGTGCCAATAAAAGGTGGATCTGGGACTTGGGTAAGCTAGGCTAAAAGAAACACTCGTTAGCTATATGCACATGGTGTGTTTGTGAATGGATGCAGAAGAAGGAAATGCAATAAAGATGAGAAGGAGGGCGTCGGACAATCTGTTCGACCAACCATATGTATCCAATTTCCTCTTTTGTTTTCTCCAACTGCCCGAGGGTCGCATGCTTTGGTGTTTTGAATATCTCGAGTTTGTGATTCAGAACAGCTATACACTTGTGTATCCAACTTTTATCAATTCTTTTGTTGTTATCATATAAAATTTCGGATTTCGATTAAATTTGATTAAACATTTTGATTGGTGTTATGAGGAAAAACGGGAAAAATCTGTAGGGAACGGAGTTTTCGCGACAAGCAACAGGAGGTGCATTTTATTTCTGCCCATTTATTGTTCATTTTTTTGTTCACGTAGTGCACATGAGAACTAATTTCCATCTGGCATGACTAGGGAAGAAAGAATCTGCGAATCTTCGTCTTTTGGTTTTCTCCATCGAGGGGAAGAAACTCTATCGGAGGCTGGGAATCAAATTCCAAGGATTAATGTACTACAATCTGATTAAAAACTGCCCACAGTGACTCGACTGACATTACGCGAGAAAACAGTCGGATTCCGGCAAAGCAGATTTGATGCACATACAGTTTAAAAATAATTGTTTTATCCGTGAAGGGTGTTCAGGAGCAGCAGATAGATCTCTTTAAATGTTCGTATGGGAATTTGGTCGATATGTGTTTCGATCAGGGATGTGCGGAAATCTTATTTCTGAGTTTCGGAAACGGAAACGGAAACGGAAATTGCTCTCCGTCGATTTCGGAAACGGAAACGGAAACGGAAATCGCCAAAAACCCCGGAAATTTCCGGAATCCGGAAACGGAAACGGAAAAAATTTTTTATTCAATTTTTTTATTAATTTTTATTTCGTTTTTAGCTTAATTTAGCTTCTAACAGGTTATGAGTACACAAATTAAAGCTGTTAAACGATTTTTTCTACCCTCCAGCGCACCGTGAAAATTCAAAATTTCCGGTTCAAAATTTCCGGATTTTTGTGTTTTTTTCGGAAACGGAAACGGAAACAGCCAAAAACCCCGGAAATTTCCGGAATCCGGAAACGGAAACGGAATTCCGCACATCCCTGGTTTCGATGTACTTTGTTACTTTATTTTAAGCTTCAATATGTGCACATAAAATATAGAGTTTAAGGTCATGAGGACCAAGAATAGATCCAATTCTGACTTTTATTGACATTCACATTTGAATATATGCATTCCAGTCGTTAGTCTCCCAGTTGAGCTCTAAGGAGCAGATCATCCTCGCCACCATCATCGCAGGGTTGTAGACGGTAAATTTTGGAAGTTCAAAGTAAGATACGAGCTTGGACGTGCTTATGAGTGCTCGTGGTCGTCAGCAGCTTAGACGGATTACTGCAATCTTCCTCGAACGGATTTGCAGATAATCGCAAATAAGGGTCATTAAACCTGCCAAAGCGGATAAAAGTTTGACGCACACGCTATAAAAAAAGCTACAAGTCAAAAACAAAGATCTGCGTAGTACTCGGAATGTTCTGGAATTCCCATCAATTCACTACCCTCCTATCAATATAGCATGAAATTTCTGTACCATGGGAATGACGAATCACGCAATTTTTCAGATGAACGTAACCTTTTATCGTAAGAGACTTGATAATTAGACAACTACAATATTAAAAAAAACGGCTACAATATGCATTTCCAGAAGCTAAGTGTCAAAAGAATGAAACTGACCTAAAATCAACCGAAAAAACATCAGGGAAACAAATTTTATTGGAAAAGCATTGGACAAGATTTTTTCCTTGCTCCTTCTGTCTCCCTTATTGATTGATTTGCCACTTTGTTGTGTAGGAATTGTTTAGAGCACACTGCATCCAACGATCTCTGGCATTGGAACTGTGGATCTCCTCAGTGGAAGAAGAAGCAATTTGTGCGGCCCACTTGGCCGAATGGCGTTTAATCAATTCTTCCGACTCCCGTAGGCGTGATTGCGCGTATTCAAGCGCGCAAAAAGCAAAATACAAATCATCCGCTTATGTGCAATCCTGGCCGCCGCCAGTGGACAAAACGGCGTTTCCGGAGGCGCCAGACACGGCGCCAAATTTAGATCCGTGTCCGACGACTTAATGGGACGGACGATGGCATCACTTTATAACGCGTAAAAAGTGGAAGATGAAGGACTATTTTGGCTGCTTGTCTTGTCAAATGAAGTTGTCCAAATGCTGCAACATCTCGTGACGGTCGCTCCGAAATTGAAATGGGAGATGAGGAACAACAAGCCGGAACTAAAAGCTCGGTCCCCTCTGTCCCAATGTTCCGTTTTTAAATTGATTTCAACGTCAGTGTATCTTGCACCTACTTTTTTGCTCAAATTATGTTTCGATTTTCTGAATGCTTTTTCAAATCTTGCTTTCAGTAATATTGATTAGCGTATCAAAACACGATAGTTTATAAAAGCATAAGCATAATAGCCTTCATAGCCTTCGTCAGCAATTGGTCCAAGGTCCACTGGCAAGAATCTCCAAAGAATGGTTGCACGATAACCCGCTTCCTAAGAAGGAAGAAAACATACCGAAAGCAACACTTATTGAAACTACCCGTGCACCAGAAAGCTACACGTAAGGCTGGTCTATTGGAGAGTTCACAGAAACAGCTGAAGGAGGCACTAGAACTCAGCGTTTTTGATCTTCAGAAGTTGAGGAAACTTCAGGATCATCTTCATAGCTTTCAGATATTTATGTATGTATAGCAAAACACGAAGGGGAACCAGAAAGGCACGAGAAACCAGGTAGACAAACTGAAGGAACAGGCATACAGTAATTTAACATTTACAAATCAATCTACTCACTGGTTTCAACCTGGGTAATGTCCCCTTGTAAATCCTTACCATTTGTATCTTCTCCATTTAAATAAATGTCCATAGGACCACGACATTTAAGAACCATGATAAGATCAAATCCCGAGAAAACAAGGATCTGTTTTGTCCCGAACGGAGCTGCTGCACGCACCGTTTCCGATTGGCGGACTCTCGACGCGATGACGCAAGAGGAGCGTCTGTATACCCGAGGAGATGTCCTTTCTTCTTTGCTCGTCCATGGACAAGCTCGTCATGAATGGGAACAAGTTTCTGAAAAGTACATCGTGGAGAATATTTCTCACATTTGACTGATTTGCACTTATAAGGACGGAGATCCCCGGGCGGCAGTATCCAAGACATGAAGGGAAGTACTTGATAGGAAATTGTTCAATCGTCATGTTTATCCATATTCCTTGTGTTTCAGGAAACTAAAAGATCATGCGATTAAAGCATTAGCAAGTGTCCCATCAAAGAGCCGCGTTAAGTATAATAGCGTGGCGGAGTGGTATTTGCTTCCTGATTTCTCGTTCCTCCTATCCTTTAGCACGCGGAACTTGTACAGCTAAATGATAATCTTTTCACAGAATATTCATGCTACAGTCGTGCTAGTCTCCGCATTGTTCGTCGTTACGATACATCCATTAATAGTCACAATGTTATACTCACTGGCCCCACTTGACAAAACCTCAGAATGGACCCACAGAATCCAAGCTTCTTCACAACACCATCCTTATAAGCATCTCTGAAGAGATGCATTCCAAAATTTGTACTCGCCACTTCCACTTGAAAGGGCGGACTGAATGATTACCTCAAACTTGGGTAATTAAACCGACGACGAAGCCGAGCGGAATGGATATCAGCCAGCGACGACCGTCCCGTCACAGCGGTGTGACTCGGGCAGAGTCAGACGAACAGAGAAACACCTAATGCGATGCGATTCGAAGCGGTGAAACGTCTCTCGATGATGGAGAGCGACCTCGAAGTGGATGTCCGTCTGGCCCTGACCCTAACCACACCTGACAAGACTGTGGAGCCACAGAATCCAAGCTACTCTAACCCATTCAGGCAACAAAAGACAGGATAAACACGGTGTCATGGATTTCTTGACTTCATGCATG
Source organism: Steinernema khuongi (assembly GCA_016648015.1). NCBI lineage: Eukaryota > Metazoa > Nematoda > Chromadorea > Rhabditida > Steinernematidae > Steinernema > Steinernema khuongi. The sequence continues at coordinate 21,937 of JADLIF010000758.1, read as the reverse complement.
TGGAAGCGCATCGCATTAGGTGTTTCTCTGTTCGTCTGACTCTCTCCGAGTCACACCGCTGTGACGGGACGGTCGTCGCTGGCTGATATCCATTCCGCTCGGCCCTATCTTCGGTTAATTACCCAGAGTTTGAGGTAATCATTCAGTCCGCCCTTTCAAGTGGAAGAGGCGAGTACAAATTTTGGAATGCATCTCTTCAGAGATGCTTATAAGGATGGTGTTGTGAAGAAGCTTGGATTCTGTTTATCCTATGTTTTGTGAAGTAGCTTGGATTCTGTGGGTCCAGAGTCTTGTCAGGTGGAGTTAGGAGTTCTGCAACTTACAATTGAAAAAGATCCTCTTCAATGCTATGTACCGCACTAATCTTTTCACTGTTTAGGCATCGCTTCAAAGCAACCTTCGTTCATTAAACATCCATGTTCCGCGTTTACCTTCATTCCCCACAATTCGCAACATGAATGCCGTGCCGAAAGCCTTCTGGGGAAGTGTGTGTAGAACTTTAAGTAGAAGTGCACATTGCGAGGCGAGGAAGTTATCCGGGACGTATGGAAAATTTTCGCATCTCTGGACATTCAAGTTTGCTAGTTACAGCACCATCGTAAGAAGCGGCGGCCGCAGTAAAAACTTCTTGTTTGGATCTGCAGGCTTGTTTCAAGCAGATAAGCACATTGACGCTTTCCCAAAGAATTTTGTCCGCTATATTGACATATACTTGTCCAACGCGGAAAATGTAAACGTATCACGAGCAACCATTAAGCGTTTCCCCAGCGCCAGCTACAACTTCATCCTGTCCTCTTCCCCCAAGAAAGCTTGGGTCGACTTCGCGTGCTCATTAAAGAGGCTAGGAGAGGTTACGATCCGGCAGAAGTTGGGCGACGACGCCGTCCCTCTTCTACTGAAGCTCGTCAATGCTGAAACTCTTCAGCAGCTTACGATTGGTCCAGAAGCCTCTGAAGGTCGCATGATAGAGGTGGTGAAATCCGTCTTCTGCCAGGATCAGTTTAGGCAACTAACAATTCGGAATTGCAACAATAAGCCCTGGGAGAGCACTGTCGTCTTCAACATTCTTCAGTTTTGGTCAGAAAGCGCCAGAAAACACATAGGAAAGAACTTGGTTTTGGAAAAACTTTGCGACGGCGGCGTTCAACAACTCAAGGAGTTCATTCTTCACAGGGCTTCCATCAAGACGCAGGGAGATTTAAGAATTGAGGATGCTTTGGAGATTTGCTCGAAGGAGGAGTGCGACTCCATCGACAGGTACTACCAGCACCACCATTACCTCTTCACCAAACCGTCCTGTGTTTACAAGTTCGAAGAAGGAGAGGCGGACGATCGACGTCGGATCTACATCTCCTTCGAGTGTAGCAGCAGAAATGAAAGAATTACTCGCCAATACGCCAACCACAACGGAAGTAACGACCTTAATTTAATGCAAAAAACTTCTGTTCTCCACCTGTTGTTTGCTTGATTCGATATTTGGACAAAAGTTTAACGTTATGGTGAAGCGATTTCTACGAAGCATTTGGAATTTCGCAAAGGGCTGCAAAACAAGGGACAGCTCTGTGGTATAGCTGCATCATTTATTGGTTCTACATAGAACCAGTGTTGATGTGCAATTGGACACTCCTAACGTAAACGGCAGCGTCTTTAGCAGCGAATCTAACCAATCTTATCGTGGTGCAAAAGGATGCGCCTGCGAAAACCAATGTGTTTTACGTTTTCGGCATCGTATTTCATGCTGAAATGGTAAGAGAACTGCTAAATGGAAGGATTTTCTCCAGAGATGTAGATTTTGAGGGAATGTATATTTCAAGACCTCAAATGAATTACGGTACTGTAGCCTACTTTTAGTCGGTAAACACGGACTCGCGTCACCGTTCTTTTGTTCTTTTTTGTCGAAATTCTAGCACTTATATTTGCTGTCTTCCTGCAAAGCAACCGGGCTGATATGCTCCTATGCCTTCAGCTATTCTGTTTCTACACCCTCGGACTTCTGACAAATTGTGATTGTCCTGCACTGAAGAGCAAGAATCAGAGAGTAAAATTAAGTTTGGGCGGAAACGCAAATGTCCTCGGAGGTCGCCGGACGTCGGTGTGATGCTTGACCTTTCATGTCGGTTCTGTGCTTTGAACTTGTTCTGTTCTAGCCTTGTGCTTCATCTGACATAATTTGTGAAATTGGAAAGGTCTTCCGTAATATATATCCTGTATCGAAAGCAAAGCGTCCAATGGGCGCCCTCCGTTGTTAGTCCAGGCCCAGTTTATTCTAAATCAGAAACAAAATCAGATTTATTTAGGTGTGATTCTTAAAAATCCTACAAATCGATCCTACCCTGCTTACCTAGGCTTCAGAGCTCTCAGCGTGCTTCTCTCTAGAAATTTGTAAATCAATTTCGCCTAATTAGAATATACATCCTGAGCAAAGGGTCCTCGTTCACGTAACTTCCGCGAATTCCACAAACGGGCCGGTGAATGGATCCTCTGCAAGCTGAGACGAGAAAAAACGGTAGAGCCAAACGTCGCCTGGGAGCAATTACGCCCCCTACAGCAATTAATCGCAAAATGCAGTATTCATTTAAGGGCATTAATAATCCAGAGCGCCGTCTATAAAACCCGGAATTTGTCTTTTTTCGCGTTGTTGCAAATAGCTCTTGTGCCCGGAGTCGGGTTTTGCGTACGTGTCAACGAGCCCCAGTGGATGAAAACACAATGTCATATGTTCGATCTCAATAGGAAGTGATGCGATGCCTCGAGATTGAGCCGGTTTGAGGTGGAATCTATGAGTTTATTATAATCGCGTTAGAATTTAGAGCCACAGCCCCATAGCCGAAGAGAAATGACGGTTTAAATATCGTAATCCCCCAAAATGCCGCCCCTCGTAAACTGACATTTTTGATCCTACGGAGGCGTTCGACGGGTCGTTGGATAGGTCTCGACGAGACCGATTTTTTGCTATTAAGAAAACCGAAATCAAACAATCCAATCGGGAGACGGAATTTTTAAGCGTGCGACGGAGCTCAATTGGATAAGTAGTGGTACTGCAACATCCGGACTTTGTCTTTTTGAAGTTTGACACTTTACCCGATTTCAGATGCCGGTAGATGCCAACTGTTCAGAAACTGAACTCATTCTAAGGCTTTGAACGCCTCAAGAAGGTCGACCTTACGACACATTGCCTAATTCCATAAATCTCAAACTTTAGATCGAATCAAGTTAGTCATGTTCTTGACGTGCTCGAGCACTCCACGTTTCATAACAAACTCTATACGTGGAAAACGCACAAAACGAACACAATAGTTCACGGCTCGTAGAAGTAGTCCCGAAATATCCCCACTTTTCCGAAGCGCGCTCTCTAATCGTCGTGCCTAATTTCGTGCTTCCGACCGTCCTTGGCTCCCATTCCGACGTCAACGGTCGAAACTCAATTATCCTCCAGGGTGGAACCAGTTCCTAATCCCTTTCATTACTCTTTGGCACCAATTACCCCGCCGCCGCTCGTTCAATCGTCGCCTTCCCGGGCCATCGCCCAAGCTTAATCTCGCGCCTCCGAAATTGAGCTCCTCTTGACGCTCCTCTCCTCAAATATGCAAATTAACGGACCTTCAATTGACGCGTGATTTATGGGAATCGTCCTCTTAAAGCGCTCCCCAATCGCGTCGAGAGTCACTTTCGCGGAAGTGTCGAAACGTGCGTTCCGGGTGATCTACGGCGCTGTGAAGTGGCCTCCTTCTTGGCGCAGGCGTTTTCGTTGGCTAGAGCTGCTGAGATGAACCAAGCTACTTGTGCCTAGAAGCATGGTAAATTATTTAAGTTTGAACCTGTCTTCTTAGCCCATATTCTGCTAGTGGCGTCTTTGGATGAGGCCTAGCCATCACATGTTACCAGCTTAGTCTTTTATCTCTCTGAATCTGGTTATTAGAAGACAGAAGGAGCCGGAGAAGGGTAGCTACGCGGATTAATTCGAAATAGGGTTATGGTGAATAAATTTACGACACTGACGATGGCCGATGACGGTGGCCGAGCCCGAAATGGATTTTTTGGTTATTACGTGGGTTCCGGAACAATCGAACGTGTTTTCTGTTCAGGAGCCTTAGATCAGCTGCAGTATCCATAAAAACTTTATGCCGCCATGGGAGAAGCCCATCTGTAGGGAATCCTGAGCACCCCTGGTTATTCTTGGACCAAGGTTCATGACATTGAGGGCAAGACTTGAGAGCACCGGGCATCAGAGCTCCACTACCGTAACATAGGCTTCACTTCAAATTTTTGCAAAAAGATAGTACACGTGTACTGAGAGTCGCGGCTGTTTCTCCGAACAGAAGCCGAGTTTCAATCAACGTCGCCACACGAAGGCGAGACAATTAGATTTCGAGTGTTTGTCGCCCTTATAATTACCGTCGCGGACCGATGTTTTCGAACCAAAATCACATTTGCCTCTCGAATGTTTGTCCGACCTTGTTGTGGCGCGTCCGCCAGATTCCGTAAGCTTGCAGCTGAGTCCATCCAGTAAATTGGAGGCGGAACCCGGAACCTCGATTGGCTTTTGGATTTGAACACCTTTTGCTAAGCATCTAAAGAGAATAATACCGAGCAAATTTAATACTTCTGGAAAAACAGTGTTCATTGGGTTAGGACCACAGAAACTGCAAAAAGCAAATTGTCATTACAAACGATTTTTCGCAGCTGCGCTGGAGATTAGCGTGGCATTAGAGTATAGGCTAGAGATGGCAATAGTTGTTTAAAAAGCAAGCCTGGGATTAACATTGTGGTAACCACTTGACCAAGAAAGAAAAAAATGAGCCGGAAAGACGACTGCAAAGAGCACTCTCTAATGCTTATCTATCGGAGTACGGTATGAAAAAAATGGCTCATTTCATTTCAAATCAGGAAGAATTTTTCGAGATTGCGACTGAATTGAGCCGACTTAATAATTCAGTTCTTTTCGGGAGATTTTTTGGAGTTGTGTGCACCATGTTATTAGACCTATGTTAACTTGTTGCTTGCCGCGTTTGTTTGCATGTTGCTTTAGGGTTTATTGCTGACAATGGGAGGCCTATAAGACTAAGGATGCTTTCTACCATGATAAAAGGCACTCGCTGTAGTAAAACGCTACCTAAAAGTCTGCTTGTGCACTGTTCTAACCCACGTCACCTTCTACCCACGGGTATCTAGTTGTTCCCAATCCCCATGTCTATTTGTGCAAGCAGCAATGCACCCATTCTTTCCATCCATGTTCTTCTTACTGCTCCTACCCACCAGAGAAACTACTTCGTACTTCAGGATTAGACCTCCTCCTTACCCGCCTGACTCCGCGCCGAAAAAGTGACCCACGGCGAAGAAGAGTGCGTTGGAACGAGGAGGGATTAAGTGATTCGCCGCGAAGAACAACGGATTAGGTGACGTCGACGTTAGCACCAGTTTCCACATATTTTGACGAGCGGGCTAATCTTCGTTTACCATCCTCTGCTTTTCCCGTGCTGAGCTCCCGACGCGACATATTTATGAATGGCATCGTGGTGCGTTAATTCTCTGACGATCTTCCAGATCCAATAATCTCCAGTCTAGCAGGATAAGGCGATTCATGATACCCCGCAAGCCTGAAAGAACCAAAAAAAACATGAAATTGAAGACAAGTATGCAAAAATGTGTCCAAAATGTGCTGCTTAAGCATCTGATTGCGCTAGTAGGAAGAGGACCATGCATTCTTGGTGTTGATCCCTGCAGACCCTCTGTGCTACCTGGCGTGGACAAAGACCTGAATGGGTATCTGTATGCTCCATTTTTTGTAATCTCAATCTTTGGTACAAGTAGTTACAAGTAGTTACAACCAGCAAGTAGTTACGACCTGGCGTAGTAGACCATGCGCTTTAACAGGGGGTGGCCAACATATGTCCTATTAACCACTTTCCTTAGTACCAACGAAGGTTGTCACGTTCCCTTTAAAACGAAAGCTACACACCTAGAGCAAAACAACCCACCAAAGCGCATTAAGGTTGTTTCTAGAGCTTAAGTAGCGCGATAACCTCGTTTGAGATCACTTGACACAAACAGAATACGGCTTTCCAAATGCGACCGCATTCTTTTAATTGCCGTGTTGCGCTGTTCCCGTAAAAACGCCTGTTTTGTAGTTCCTTTGGGTTTGAATCTATTAGCGCTGGTCAGGGACAATAGGGTCTGGGGTGGAACGACTTCTAATTGAGCCGAACTTTTGCACGAATGTCCATACAGCCAGGTGAATACCAGGTTATTTATTGCTATGAAAGAAATGTCGATCAAATTATGGGGCATTTACTCTGCGAAACTGTCAGTAGTAGGCGAGTTAGTAGTTTTCGGTGGTGCCCACGCCACCTCCTACCTACGTATACCCAGGATCTTCCCGATTTCCATGTCTACATATGTATCTATTACTCCTATATTGTTCCTGTTCACCAGAGAAGGCTGTTCTGAAGGCTTCAGGGATTTGCTCGAAGAAATGCTCATCTTCTTCAACATGATATGGTCTCACTATGGTTTTCTGGATGGATTTCACGAAAACAAGCCATCCCATGTGCTCTACTAATTGGCTGGCTGCTTCGCCTTTGAGCTTCTTGGGATTGTGGATCATAGAGCAGCCACCCGACTTGTTAAATTTTTTTAAGACTTAGAAATTGAGAGCGAATAGTTCGGTCCTTCCTAAATCCAAACACAACTACCGACCTTGCAGCCCCCTTGAGCCTCGCATCTCCTCGCGTTTCCGCTCCCCTACTTGAGCTCGTTCCCGGGCGCACCCTGTGATTATCGGTTTCTCTCCAATCGCACATCGTAAAACCAATTCAAAACGTCATTTTCGATTTTCGGTTTTTACGTTTCAAACGGTTTAATCACGTGATAGAAGGGGCCAACGTTCTCACGATGATTTATCCATACATCGTTAGGTGATTACGGTAGCGAGAAAGGAGATAGGAGGCTGGCCATGTCAGGTGAGTCCTGGTTATGTTTTATTGCTTCCAAGATTTGTTTAGGTCAAGCTTTGTTGGAGAACCTTAGAGATAAATGCCACCAGCAGCGTGTGTCTCCTTCGGGACGTCACGTTTCAGGTGGTTCTTATACAAGCCACAGGTGGTTTCCCTGGCATTTTAAGCCATTTTTCTTCCAGGATCTTCTGAAACTCTTCCCCTCCTCAGCGCTCCTCTTTTCCTCCACGCTCAAGAATCGTCGCTCGCAACAATTCGGCGGCTTCCGGTCGGCGCCTTTATGGCGTCATTCGGCTTTATGACTTTCGCCGCGAGGGGTGAATCTCGGGTCCAAGTAGCGCGTCCGTCCTCCAGGGTCCTCTTCGCGGCTCCGACGACCAAAAGCCGCGAAAACAATTATACAGCCCCACTTGGCCGTTTCGAATTCGATTATCCGCAACAGCGGAGGGTCCCGGCCCGCGTGACCTCTCCACGCGCGTCCTCGTGGGTCCTCCACTGGAGCTCCACTTTGGGAGATTTTGGAAATGTTTGCGAGTGCTCGAAAGGGACTCTGTGGGGGCCGAAGTACAAATCTCGGACGCACAGTACCCCTCCCACGTAGTGCGACGGCGGACCCCCGGAAGGGACGCGTTCGGTTTCATCCCGCAGGCTTCTTCATTTCGGTTTGCTCAGCATAAGCGGATTCGGTTTCGAGGACGTCAGCTTCCGGAGTGTGATATGAGCCGGAGTCTGCATTAGTGGAGCGGAGGAGGACGCACCTGGAGGTTTGTTTGGATTATGGTAAGTTTAGGCGTTTGGACTACGGTATGCTCTTGCGCTCCTCAGAACTTAAAGCACCTATAGATAAGCATAGTGCCGAAACGAAGTGGATTAGGCTGTGGTTCCTTGGAGCTCCGTGGCTAGTAGAGAAAAATAGCCAAAAGAGATACCGACAATTTCGACTTCTAAGTGAGTCCAGCTTCCTGTGGAATATCATGGCTCGATACCATATCCAGATCTCCACATACTTGTCCGTGCAAGTTTAGGAGAAGCCAACGCCTCTCTAAAGAAGATGAAAAGTCCGAAGAATTGCACTTCCTTTCTACTTTTGAGTGGCTCCTCCTTGGACTCTTCAGTAGACTTTGGACCACCAAGTCCCTCTGAGAGTTTCCAGATCACCAATCGCTGTGTATGTTGCACACATCGCCTCAAATATTCACCGACTTCCAGGGGCGAAATCGCCCCCTCCCGGTCGAATATATCATGTCGCCCGTGTGCTCCTTCCACGTCACCCTCCACAGGATTTAATTTTCAAAAATGCGAAATCAAAACAGGCCGTCGCGTGCAGACGGCCTCTTCAGCCCCCTTCCCACATTGTTCCCCGAGGTTCGTCCTCCGGGGTACGTAGCCTCGCCGGAGGTTCTGTGAGGAATTCGCTTCCCTTCAGATGTGTAATACTCACGCTTTCCGCGTATGTCCACCCTAGAAGTCAGAGCTAATTGGAGCACTCTTCCTGTCCTGGCGTGGCTTATTAGCAAGATTGCTTTGTCCTTGTTTTGCTGCCCGGCTGGAAGTAATGTGATAAGGAGCGGCGATCTTCGCACGAGAAGGGTAATCCTCCCACGAGAACGCTTTCACTCTCTTTCAAAAAATCAAGTACTTAGGAAAATTCTGAAGTACATCCTCTATTGTGCATATCAGTAATATCTTAAGGAAAGGTCCTGGACGGATTACTTGTTGCTTAAGACGTCTATTGCGCTAGATTAGTGTGGAAATCCATCAGTTTCTTGTAGTGCTTAGAGTCAAGGGTGTGCGAAGTTTTTCCGGAGGGCGGATTTCCGGAGGTTAAGGTCACTTGCGCGCGATCTCTCGCGACGAGCAGGGTATAATTTCCAGCTATCGAGACTTATGCTATTTTTGTGTATTTGCATTGTGTATTTTTTCCACTTTTATGAAAAACTCTGAGCTTTACACCCCCGCTATACATGTCCCGAGAGGCCCTCACTTTCAAGCTCCAATCGGACATAATGTAACGCACTTTTTTGTCCCCAGAAAACGATAGACCACAGAATGTGTCGCCTCCCGAGTTTTGGGATTGTACCTTTGAAACTTCGGGTCACATAAAGTGAGGCCCGGTTAAGAAACAACACGCAATTAGCTGCTACTTCTGGAGGGCTAAACTATGCTAACCTTTCGGCTAAGGTTTCTGCATTTCCGTTAGGCCAAACTTGGGGGTTAGCACCGAACACCGCTGCTGATCTGTGTTCTAGACTTCCGTTCTGTCGATTGCCAGTTTCTAGGCGCCGGATGGATACTAAATCGTGACTTCGGAGCGTCCCTTGTCACCCATCTGCCTCTCTGTGTTTCTGGAAAGGTCCATTGATGATTGTGGCAAATCCATTGTTCACCCTTCCCGTGGAAGTACAGGACGACGGTCTTAAGGAACGCGCTTGTCAGCCTCAGAAGCCAATTCAGAATCGAAGTTTTGAAGAACCTATTTTTAAATCTCTCTAGTGCAAGTCCTATGAAATTGCCACCCCCAAAGGTCTCGAAGGGCTCCGTTCTCCCATGAAAAACGTCACTTTCACCCGGGCTGACGCATCCTGCGGAGGCGCCACCCTCCGAAGCGCTTTCGAACTCCCTTTGGAACCTTCAGAGAAGAAGTGACTTAATTTAGAATTGATTTTTTAATTGAGTTTTATTGTTTGAAAAAAACACACTTACAAAAACGTTTAAGTAGAACTATTCCATCCTTTATCACGACATGCTTCTGGAAGCCGCTCTACCTCCTAAGAAGGCCGAAGGATCTCACCCTCGGAAGCCTTAAGACGGACCCCTCCTCACTTGACATACGCTTCATCCTTGGAAAAACTAAAGGCTTGCGCGCAACTCTAAGCAGAAACCTTCCCACTCCCTTATTTATTTTCCAACCTTTCGCTCCTCATCCCAGGCACAATTAAGCACAGCCGGGGCACTTCTGGCTCATCGGGCCAACCGACGGTGTTTGTTTTCCGAGATTCGGCCCTCGGGCTCCCAGCGGGACGAGTAAATAATCGCTCTCGCGAGGACACCCGCCCGACTCCGGGGAGATCCTGTGGACTTTCGAAATGAATTTCGCCGCCCTTCCTGGTGTCCACGCCCTGGCCCAAAACAAATCCGTCACTTCGTCCTCCGCAAACGCCGACGGAACCGATTTTCCGCTTCGCCTCCCGGCGTCCTGAAGGGATTTGTCCTCCGGATTGTTGTGTGTACGGTAGGTGACGCGCGGGCGACATTCCCCGTGGGTGACGTCTCCGATGCTCGGATTACAATAATAAGCACTAATTTGGGTGCGCCAATTCCGAGAATCCTTGGGAAGGACGGGGCCCAGAGTCTCCACGCAGTCTCAAGGCTGTCGTAGTGCCCTATCGACTTGTATTCCAGCTTCTACATGTGTATTACATATTTCAGCTTGATTCCTGTGTGAGGACCCGAGACTACCTGCTGAACATATCGTGTCAAGACCTCAGATGTTGATTTTCCAAAATTTAGCTCTAACATGCCCACAGTGAGTCAGAAAGTGATCCTGTCGAACGTGCATAGGCTCTCACCACGACCGTATCTATCTGTCTCGTTTTGGATCGTGTAAAGAGCGCAAACGTCTAGAGAAATATTGCACTGGTCGTTGATTTTTCGCCCACTCACACCGCTCAAATGAGGCTGACAGGTCCTCACACGAAATTATCGATGAGCGGAGCTGGCTTAGTTGGGCTAAGGCCCACTCACAGGTCTCTGAATAGCATACAAGTAGCTACTACAGGCCTGATTCCATTCTGAGATCATACAGTCCCACCCACTGCAAAGGTCGACTCGGAAGTGGCTCTCGGGCGGAAATGACTGTTCCTGTCAGGAGCGATGGGTGTCCGATCCACCCAAGCCCTTTCTGCTTTGTTGTTTTCCGAACCGTGCTCTCTCCGTTTCGGACTCTGCCCGGGGCGCGTCGCTTTGTAAACAGAGATTAGTTCATTAGAAAGGGGAGTTGCGAATTCGTGCCAGGACCCATGACGTCATTATGTCCTCGACTTAAAATTTTGAAAGATACCTACGCCTTCTGAGATGATGTCCCTTCAAGATGGACAAGACACGTTTTAGGTTGGGTCCCGACGCGATCAGCCGTGCAGCGCTGGTAACTTCATTGATCACTCCCTCGGGGATTCCTGGAAATGTCGGCTCCTTCGCGCACTTCCACTCCTCGACCCATCCAATCCATCACCCGCTATTCTTAGCGGCCCCTACGGTACCTAATTCGGCGCCCAAAACAAGGGCCCTCTTATTAAAATTGTCTATTTGTTCGGCCCTCCCCTTCCGAGAACGCCCATCGCCGCGAACGCCCATATTAATCGCCGCGAGACCATTACCGTACCTGCCCCGAGCGGCAGATGCTCCGCTCGTGATTAATCGCGTCGTGACCACTCGTTCCACGCGGTCCCGCTCGGAGCAGCCTCAGCTCCTCCTCGATCCTCTCCCCTCCCCTCCGATTGTTTTCGTCGCGAGACCCGCGGCCTCTTCTCCTCTCCACTTCGGTGTTCAGGTACTCCCGAGAGATGAACTGCTCCCTGCTGCTGCGAACCGTTGTCCTCGCCGTCCTCGCCCTCGCCCTGCAGGCACGCTACGTCTGTAAGTTCGAGGGTACTTGGAGGGGCGCCATGGGTGCTAAGGACCGAGTTTCGGATTTAAAACTTTGGTTCTTTTTGTCTGTATGAACACTTAAGGGGTCGGAGCTTTGTTGCTGATAGATCCAGTGCTAAACGTGTCCGTAAAAAGTATGTCCAAACTTATACCTCTGGACGTCGTCGTTTTTCTCCAATAAAGGCTAGATGGTTTACTGGAATGGACTAAAATCTTATCCGATACCTTTTCTATGTGGAACTCTACCTTCTGTATGCGGCAAATAGCTATTGGAAGTCGGGATTGCTGGCATATTAAACGATTAGTCGATTCTAAAGAGATTATCGCATGTATTTTAACATCTGAATGATGACAATCCATACTAATCTGATGGAAAGGAGGTCAAATGAGCGTTCTGATATTTTTAAGCCTTGGAACCTAATGACTCAAACCATTGCTGGAATCCGGAGCTTCCAGTATTCCTGACCATCTGTGCCTTCCAGATGTAGATCCGGTGAGCGAGGCGGAGAAACGGAATTTCGACCGCGAGTTCATGCACTTCGGAAAGCGGTCAGGCGACTTCGACCGCAGCTTCATGAACTTCGGCAAAAGGAGCGACTTCGACCGGCAGTTTATGCCCTTCGGCAAGAGGCACGGTTTCGACGAAATGGCCCTCGAGAAGAAGGATTTCGACCGGGACTTCATGCATTTCGGGAAGCGCGCTCCGCTCGACGACGAGTTCCGCCGTGACTTCATGAGCTTCGGCCGTAGGTACGTTAGGGGCGAAGATCCAATCAGAGGTACCTGAGCAAAAGGAACGAAACTGACCTCCTCAAAAGTCACTATTCAGAGATCAAGAAGGCTGGGGTGACGAATGTCAAAAGCCAAAGATGACGAATTTCTCGAGAGAGGAAAATTTTGTTTTTTGTTTATATTAAAAGAAGGCTTTGAGTTGAAGAAGATGCAGAGGAGGCAGGCCAGGTGCTTCGTCCAGTTTTGGCTTTGTTCCTGGACGAGGGCATATCAAAGGCACGCAAATGCAGCTGCTTTAAAGTAGTTCCATTCCTCTTAGAAAACTTGGGTTCGGCTGGGCTTCGAACCCAGGTCACACATCTCTTGCCTATCAAATGCACGACGCGGGTTTGAACCCCAGCCAAATCCAATATTTTCTAAGAGGAATGGAACTACTTTAAACCTGTAGCTTGTCTTTTGGCCAATTTGACTAAATTTAAACCACCTCAGAATCAACCATTTTTGACAATTTTATCGCCTATTTTTGCCACCTTTTTTAGTCCATTTCCTTCACATTTCCTCTGCCCATTCATCTGTTTTTATACAATTTGCTGCACATCCTCTTCCGCTAAGTTGTCACACTCCGGCTGGCCGAGGGGGCGACAGACGTCGCCTCATCCGCTCTGAGTCAGCGGCGACGCTGCCAATCGGCTTACTAATTAATCGGCGTTTAGGAGATAACTCGTGGATCGTCGCCCCCTAGTTTCCGTCGCCTCCGTCGTCGTCGTCGCCGAACCACCCGATCTCCGTTAGTCTCCGATCTCGCTGGACCGTCGCCCTTTCCTCTTCTCTGACGCTAACTTTCCTCCTCCTCCTCCGATAAAGAGAATGAGTACGGTCCTTCTTGTTCGCTATGCATGGGAATGACGAGTTTAACGGTGGGTCTCGTCGGGGACGCCGTCGGACGAAGGAGCATTAATCTCCGAGGCGGTGGAAAACAGAGAACAGAGAGCAAGAAAAGTGAAAGCTGCATCCGTAACGGGATAAGGCAAGAGCTGAAGGTCCCAAGGGGAAGGGAAAGAGCATGATCCGAGGTGGACTTTTGGGATGAGGAAGAGGGCTACTGTGCAGCTATAAGAAGCCAAGTTCATTGGGAGCATTTGGCTCTCTAGCAGTTTGAATCGACTCTTTCCATTCAATTCTTGGACTCTAACAGAATCACACAAAAACGTATCCAGCTCGTATCCAGAATGGTTGCATTGGATTTTCAATGGATCCTGCCGCGAGATCCCTAAGCGGACAGTGACGCTACACGGTGTAGCTTTTTTGTATACGGTATTGTTGTTTACCGCCTCTGCTGCGCCACTAAAGCGTTATCCTAGAATTGTTCTTTCTAGTAGGCCCCAGTTTCAAGTGCCGATCTTTGCCCATCCTTAGATTCCGCGATAAACAATATTCATTATTAGCGTTTCGACTCGTGTTTGCTTAAACTGTAAGTTTTGAGTTTCATTCAAGTTGTTGTTTTCCCTGTGGTCCCACAGCGAAAGGACCATAGATGAGCCTGGACTTCCGCGTGGAACCTCCGCGTCTGGACAGCTTTGCAGCTAACAAGGGAATTACGCCGAGTGCTTCTCAGGAGTGTTTTGCAGCTAAACCGCATTTCCTCGACGTCGAAAACACCTTGAAAGTACAGCAGATTTATAAGAAGACCTTGACTGATGCAACGTTGCAAAGGTCCCACCGAGAAGAGAGTCTGATGTGGAAATCGGCGTTGAGCATAAGAACTGAACAATAGCAGAGCACAATGTCCAAGGAAGCTGAAGCGGTCGCTTGTGTATCATTAGAGGAGCAAACGTTGCAGTGCCCTGTGACTGCAGATGGCATCGCTCAATGTTCAGAGCAAAGAAATCAATTTTAGGGAGTCAACATCGAGTTATTTTAGATTTTTTTCGTTCCCATGTTCACAGCGATGAACCGTCTAATCGTTTATTTCATTATTGTGGTCAGCTGACTCCAAACGCAATGCGAAAACCGAAACATAAACACGAAGAATCCACGATGTATAATCCGTGCGACAAATTCTCCGATAGAATTTTTGACCAACCTTAATTAGCAAAACATCAGGGAGTAAGCCTAAGCCGGGCGTAGAAGGAGGATGAGAAGCCGGCAGAGTCGATGAAGTATTGGGTTGGTGCAAATACATATAATGTCCCATAATTCGAAGGTCTCCGTCCTTCGCAATACTTGCTAACAGAAGCAAGACATCGAGGGAACTGTAAACAGCACTCTTCCCTCTACCCCACAGATGTGTCGTCGACCCCAATTCCTGTGCCTATTTGTATTTTTTAACGATTTTGTTTGACCACTCGCAAATTTGCCACCTGGACATCTCCGATATGTCATGCTAAATGAATTCCTAAGAAATTTAACTGCACGCCAAGAGTCTACTAACATCAACCAGGTCTGGGCCATTCATACAGGGCCATACACAAGTACAATGATTACATAAGGGTGATGTAATCTACAGTGGTAAATAGCACATGAAACTAGAAATGTTGGGATTAGTCGAAGCTAGGCAAACAACACATGGGAACGATTGCTTTTTCGCATCAGGTACGTTCCTTCGCACATTTCCCCCCGTGGAAAGGGTAACGACATAGCATGTGTTAAGCAGAGCCAGGAAGAAAGAGAAAGCGGAAAGAGAGAGAAAGAGATAGAGAGAGAGCGACTTTCCTGGACTCCTCTCACGCCCACAATCTCAGGGCACCGACTTGGGTCATGTCAATGACCTGCCATCCGCCAAACACCTCGCTTGTACATATTCCTCCCCTCTTTCTAATAGTGATATATTAGCACATGAACAGGGCTTTGCGCATTCTTTGCGGCTTTGCGTGTTCTCTAGCCACTAGTACTCTCTATGGGTAGCTTGTAAAAATATACTTGTAAGACCTTTGTATAGAGCCGACGCTACACATGCAGTGCTTGAACTGTGCCCCCTCTGTTGCGTTAATTCATGGTCCGATCTATAGAACATGCTTTTACGCAAAATTTTACTACGCATACGCCTAAAAAAGCTTCGAGCACCGTTTAACACCATGACAATGTTTGAAACAGAAAGCAGTCTGTTCCGCTGTGTTCTGGCTGTTCTCAGGAGCGCAAATTTTACCTGCTAAGCCCGTACTCTAGTGATTGTTTTTGAGCTGTACTACATTGTGACCTTCTTATGGTTTGTGGGAAATGGTGTGAGAAGAAATGTGCAAAGGAGCATACTACCTGCAGCAGGACATAGTCTCCATATCTCACACGTGCCATTTCGTCTTTGCCTTGCTCTTTGACATTTCCTTTGAGTCCCTTTTCAGATTCCCACTGTACGTGGTGGACATGGCCACAGTCTGCATAGAACGGCGCATTGCCCTCTTTTTTGCACACTATGTCCGTTACGTGGTCGCCTGTCCCTATCCATTTATCATCGTGCCCCTCCTGCTCACTGGCCTCCTTTCGACGGGTATTCTACACCATTCCGAAGCCTACTTAAAGGAGCAGTTGCCCTCGTACGCGCCTATGAATACCAGAGCGGTGCAGGAAAGGAGACAGCTTGATAATCTCTTTCCTATAAATGAAACCAACCTATTCTATACGGAAAGACGGTATGCACACTGACATTTCATTAGCATCGTTCCATTCTAGGCACGATCCCCGACGGACCGGCTTCATAATTGTAACAGGAGTGCAGGACGGCGAGAATGTCCTGAGACAAGAGGTGGTTAACGCGACCAAGCATCTATGGTCACTGGTAGAGTCGATGACGGTGACGGACTCCACGGCCAAAGAAATCAACTACTCTTCTCTTTGTATCAAGACGCTGATTCCACGAGAAATGCATTTCATACTGGAAAACCTTATCTCCGGCATAGAACGGTAGCTATTTCAACTGCTTAAATTGAGCTGAAGAGTCGCAAAAAGCGAAGCGAAATATTGTCACTGCGTGTGGTCCAAGTTTCACGACGGCCAAAAGTCGTGCAGCCGGGAAAACTGCTGATTTTTCGCCCAAGACCGCCAAAATGTATGGGATTTTCGCAGAGATTGGTCCGATGGACTTGTCAAGGTCCGACATAGCAAAGCTTGGCTGTGCACATATTTTGCATCAAATATCGGTTAAAGCTTCCTAAAATGAAAAATATGTTCTGCTGAAGTTGTTGCAAATGTAATGCTGCGTCGAATAAGCCCAAAATCGTAACAATCCATACAATCATTGAAAAGCACAACAGCTCGACAAGATACCTTCTCATAGAAAGAAAAGGGCCCAAAATCAAAAATCAGAATCATAAATCGCTGACATCAGAAATGGACATTTTTCGAAATTAATCGTTTTAAAATTCTTTAAATTAGGATGGAAATTCTCTCCCTCATCCCGATTGTAGCCTAGAGTGTACTGTGTCCGAATGCCACCTTGTTCGGTCCACGTGAAACGTACTAGTGGGTTAAAAAATTTAATTACGTAAGACGGTCAAAGAATGTACCACAACCTCTTTTGGCTTGGAACATAACTTATTCTAAGACTGCGGTCTCTGTAATTTGGCTGAATAAAGGGAAGAAGTTGTACGTGCTACTGGTGCTTATATTGAATCTTACCCTTATAAACAGAATTTCGAATAATAAATAATAAATAGAATAGAAAATAATAAATAAATAGAATAAATAGATAGAATTTCAAAGCAATGCGATGTCAGTGATGCTCAGTTTGCAAAATATGTGCACAGCCAAGATTTGAGTCCTTCGGACCAATCTCTGCGAAAATCCCAGGGATGCAAACGATGCAGAAAGCTCTACAAGATGATACCAACAGCGTACAGAAACAATAAACGTGCGGCGAAAAATCAGCAGTTTTCCGGGCTGCACGACCTTGCATCGTCATCTTGCGCCAGAGGCAAATCGTTTAAAATATAAAGTCAAAGAAATACATTATGCCTTGTACGGTTCAATGCACCAACCCAATATATTTAGCTTTTATTTATTCAATCCGGAGTACCCGAAGAAGAGCGAAACCCCGCGAAAAATATACAATTCACGCAAACCTCCCGAAATCTGTGTCAGCAACCCCGGGGCCGAAGTTTTCAAGATCATTGAACAAAACCCAGTTCTTCCGGAGTTACTCTCAATTAGCGGTTCTTCCATGGATAACTTCGTCAAGAAGTTACTCACGGTCGACTCTAAGCTAGCGAAGCGTTTCCTTGGCGGAGTCACTCGGAATAAGGACAAGATGATAACGGGAGCCAAAGCCATTATGCTACCGTATGCCCTCAGACATTCCACCGCAGACAGAGATGCGGTTGCTGAGAAGTGGGAACGGCAGCTGGATATCTTGTTGCGTGAGTACAAATCGCCCTGGATCAACGTCTCCTGGTGGACTTCGGAGAGAGTTGCGACAGAAGCGGCTGAAGACGGAGAGAAACTCATGAGGTACATTCCTCTGATATTCAAGAATACGTACATGACATCGTTACAGCAGGATTGGCCCGTGTTTTGTCGTCGTCTCCATCTACGCCGTCATCGTGTGCGCCATTCCCTCATGGACTCGCTCAAGACCTTTCTTAGCCGTCGCAGGCGTCATCTCTGCCACCATGGCCATCGTCTCCGGAGTCGGCCTTCTTCTTCTCGCGGAACATAGCATCAATCGAGTCGTCTACGCGGTGCCCTTCACCATTCTCTGTAAGGAAACGGGCAAAGTTAGGGCAAGGTGCAAAACACAGCAGTCCAGTTAATTTCCCCATAGACTTTCTGGGTAAGGGTGCTCTTACAAGGGGACTCATCGAAGTATAACCCTGGGATTGAGCTTCTTTTGCGTGGATTCGATGAGTCTTAAGTTTTCATATTCACGTGATCGCTCAAAGGGTCATCGGATAGACGAATTAGGTCCTTGCCCCCTCCCCTCGCTAGGCCGTTTTTCTTGTTCCAAATTTCGAATATATTTTAAGTTGTCGGAGTAGAGAATGTATTCTTCCTGCACTCCGCCTGGCGATCTACAAGCCACAAGTTGGCCCTGGTCGAGCGAATGGTGGAAACATTCGGCAACGCCGCCGTCTCAATCACCGTAACCACGTTGAGCAACTTGCTATCCTTTGGCGTTGGATACGTGACTCTATTTCCCAACGTACAGGTACCGACCATCAACATATTCTTAACAAATGCATGCGCTCTAGATCTTCTGTGCTTATGCCGCCACAGCTGTACTGTTCATCTATGTCTACCAGTTTACCTTCTTCGCTGGCATAATGGTGCTCACTTCCAAGAGAGAAGTGGAACACCGACATTGCCTCTTTTTCTACAAAGTAGAGCAGGACGAGACCAAGAAGCTGGAGGCAACACGGGAAAACAGTTCCGACTGCAGGAGTGGTAGTGTTATTCGAGGAGGAAAGAGTGTCGACAAGAGCTTCGAGAAGAACAGCTATCTCGCCGAGTTCTTTAGAACGACCTATTCAGATCTGCTGCTCCGCCCTTCCGTGCGGCTGACCGTCATGTGCGGATTCTTGTTCTACCTCGTAAGTCTAGCAACATACAGGGTGTCCCAAAAGTTCTGTAACGCGAGTAAATGAGTATAACTTTTCGGGAATTTATCGGATTCTTCTAAAATTCAGCTAGCTTATTCGCAAGACGTTATTCTGTTAGAGTTTCAAGGATTTTTTCAAAACGACCACCTGAAGCGATGCTATAGGCTTCAAGACTCCTCCTGAATTTCACCTCTGCGGCCATCAGCGTCCATGTTCGGATGAACGTCTTTCAGAAAAAGAAGGTTTTTACCGGGAACGCCTCATGGAATCTGGCGATTGTGGGCTCATTTTGTTCGGTAAACTTTTTATTTCTTGTAATGCTACCTATAGTTAATTTTCACAAAACATTTCCTATTGTTCGGTCCAAAATGTGAAAAAAATTCCGGGTGAAACTGATTTTGATGCCCGTAACTGCTGATGCCCGTAGCATCGCTTCAAGTGGTCGTTTTGAAGAAATCTTTCAAACCCTAGTAGAATTAAATCTTGCGAATAAGCTGGTTGCAATTGATACATTGAATCTGATAAATTCCTGGAAATTTATACTTATCTCATCGCGTTACAGAACTTTTGGGATATGTAATAGGTGGACAAGCTAAAGGCGGAGCTTCGTGTCCTGTTTGGCCACTGGCACATAAGTGGTTAAGGACGCTGACAATGCGCACAATGTTATATGGCAAGGCACTGTATGCGCCTAGAAAAGACTTTCTGGTCACTTCGCATGAAGGGGAATAGGCGCTACGTAGTGAATGTACAGTCATTTTGGGTCCGAGCTCAATCGAAATACACTTAAAATCGTTGCCTCTTCTTGCAACGTAAATGGAGAAGCTAACCAAACTTTCTAGGGAATAGCTGCTTATGGATGTTCCCGAATCAATGTCGGGCTGGAACCTGCCGATTTGTTGCCCGACACTTCTAACGGCAAGAAGGCTCTTCAACTCAACGAAAAATATTTCCCCGGTAAGATATTGTTACTCAATGAGGTTGAAGCGGTGTTTGGAACGCACTTGAGTCAGAATCATCAAATCATTAACAAATTAGTAATTAGAGTCGAGGCTCCAAGTCTTTAAAAGAGGACTCGGTGTCGGGTCACCCGGAAAGATATAGCATATTTTCCGTGGCCCATTACTTAAGTTGCCAACTGTAGATTAGTGAGTCCAGCTACACAACTTATAAAACAGCCTGTATAACACTAAGATTTCGCCCACTTTGTTTAAGATACGTCTGGAGCTGAACTTGTACACGTTTGGATGTACAACTTGTCCTCGATAAACCTCAGCAACGCGACCTTATGGGAATTTCTGTTGAACGAAACCAAAATCTATGGCAACAACACCCATTTCCCTGGAGACATCGACGCATGGTGCACCATTATACCTGCTTCTAGTCGTTACTCGTAATTTCAGGATCGCAGATTTCATGCAGATGGTTTCTGAACTGAAATTTTTCTTCGAGTATAAAGAGTTTGCGGCCTACGTAAAAACCCTCATGATCTATTTTCAAAAGCCATATGATGCGTACAAAAGTGACATTGTGTTCAATTCGTTCGGTAATGTAGATGCTTCGCTCTTTACCGTAAACCTGCGTTCTCTACGAGCTAAAGATTATTCGATGGCAATGCGTTCCTTCCGGCATTTAGCGGACAATAGCAAGGTTCCGACGGGTGTTTATGCCAATTTCTTCAATGTACGGTTTGAACGGGATTGCATTATGATTCAAAATTTTCCCTTCAGGTAGCCGAACAACACGACGCTATGATCTACGGAACCTTCTCTTTTATCGGCTGTGCGGGCGTGGCGCTCATTGTTGTCTCCCTTCTCCTTATCCCCGAACCCGTTGCCTCCTTGTGGGTGTACTTCAGCATTGCCTCCATCAACGTCGGCGTCCTCGGCTTCATGACATTCTGGGGCGTGAAGCTCGACGTCGCCTCCATGGTGGCCATTGTCATGAGCGTCGGATTCTCTGTAAACTACACCGCACACCTGGTCTGCAACTTCGCCAAGGTAGTGCATACGTGGCATTTCCTATTCAGAGGAATGTGTATTTAGGGAACAAACGTCAAATCGACCGAAAGAATTCGTCATGCGCTCTACACTATGGGCACACCGACTCTTCAAAGCGGCTTGTCAACGATTCTTGGAGTCTCTTTCGTTGCCTTTGCCGATAGCTACTTCTTCCGCTCATTCCTGAAAACGATCGTCTTGATTACCGTCCTGGGAGTGCTGCATTTACTCGTCATTCTTCCGGTTCTTCTTACGATGCTCCACTGCAATGGAACCGAAGGCAACAGTACGACTGACGGCGAAGGTGGTTACGGTACCTACTGACATCATTCAGCGTAAATTTCAGACTGTGAAAGAGTCACTTTGCGTTCCAGCCTCTCATCCTCAAACATGGATAAGACGAACAAGGAAAGCCACTTTAACCGACTAGAAGCTCCTCCTTACTACGATAAACGCCACTACACCATAAACATATATGATTGTCTCTTCTGAAACTCGCTGCCCCAGCTCATTTCGGAAACCATTTACATTTATTTCACTAATTCAGTCATACATTAACGCTCTCATGGCTCTTATTCCGTCCCCATTGACGAATGGTCATTTATGACCCTGTTTGCTTTTATCTTTCTATGTATTGTCGTATTTCCGGCGCGTACGTGGACGTCCTAATAATCATCTTTTGGATTCGTTTTACTGACCACTTATCATTTTCACGTTTCACTGACCACTTATCAGGAGATTGAGATACCCATAGGGGAGATACATGCGATTTAGTGTAGGGAAGTCCTTAGAACACAGGGAAGCCAAGTGCTTCGGGGGATTCACCATCTGCAGAGGGCGATTTGCGGCAAGATGCTTACTGGAATCGATGTACGAGCTTACTGGAAGGCCGTTCACCGAATTTCGCGGAGATTGAGATACCCATAGGGGAGATACATGCGATTTAGTGTAGGGAAGTCCTTAGAACACAGGGAAGCCAAGTGCTTCGGGGGATTCACCATCTGCAGAGGGCGATTTGCGGCAAGATGCTTACTGGAATCGATGTACGAGCTTACTGGAAGGCCGTTCACCGAATTTC
>JADLIF010000757.1:0-48289 GCA_016648015.1 Steinernema khuongi | reverse complement strand
TTTTTGCTGCTTACTGCCGCTGATCTTCCGTATATCGGATGCGTTTGCGGGTTTTTTGTGTAAGCAGATAAGTAGGCAGATGCGGATGCGGATGCGGAAGCGAACGAATCGTGGCCGAGCCTTTAAATGCGAATTTTGTAGGTGACTTAAGAAATTCTTTGAAGCTGAAAAAAATGACAGAATAACGCCCTTCGTTGGCCTCGATCGCTTTATTCGTACTGCCTTGTCCTACGGCGGGTTTAAACGTGGTGTGGTCCGGTGTTCGAAAGTTAAAACTATTTTTCGCAATTTGTCCTAAATCGATGCAATCGGTGAGCGTACAAAGCAGCTGAAGAAGCGCTCCGAATGCTAGGCTAGCACCCGGAAAGATTGCTCAACGTTCAAAAATAAGTGTTATACGGCGTTATCAGGTAGAGTTACTTTACAAACTTCATAACACTCTATAAACTGAAGTGATATAGAAAAACGTTGTACTTCTGATCTTCTCAGGACGCTACAAAAATTACAGTAGCTGACGAAGCTTTCCGAATACCAAATTCCAATTTCGTTTATGTTGTTAATTATAACATAAAGCATAAAATTATATGGCTAAATTCACAAAGATCATAAGTTGCCCTACTAATTTCAAATCCATGGACTCCTGAGAGTCGATAAACCATAACTTTGTCCAGTTGTCCACACACCGAGCATACTGGTTTTTCCCGGCGTCACCAAGGTTTGCAAAATTTTCGTGTTGGGAGCCATTAACGTGGCATCCGATTGTTGATGTTGATGAGCTGTTGATGAACAAAAATATAAGTGTTTTGCGGTACTAACAAAACACATTCATGCTTAACTGACGCGCAAGATCGGACCGCCAAGGATGCTGTACATGGATATCGTATACCCTTTCCAAATCTGCCCTGGACACTTGTCCAGAAGGCACTTTGCTCAGACCAGTTAGATGAGCATACATCTATTTCATTGTTACCTTCAAGGACAATCACTTGCAAACGTCCACCGTGGGTTGCACGCACGCAAATAAAGGATAACAAGGCAAATACTGCCATTTAGCGAACACCCGAAGAACTTGTTCCTTGTAAACAACACCTCTCGCACTCTTCTTGCTCCAGTCCACGATTCGTTATTCTCCTTTATTGATTCGTCTCTTCCCTTCAGCAAATGAACACTGCCATCTGTTCTCTAGTAAGCGTTATTGATAACAAATATACCATAGTAGAGATCGTGTTTAGGTTGTACTGATTTTGGTGGCGATAGGAATACTAGTCGTTGTCCGGATACTGTAAGTCATAGCCATGAAGAGGAGACTAATCTGTGATGAGCTCTTTGCAGGTACCCCGATGTTATCGTCCCATCCGTCATGAGCGATTGAGAGAGGAGTATTGCACTATCGGCTTAATCTTACTGAAATATAATTTTTAAATATGGCATACGGAACATAGTAGGATCTGATAACCATTTATGGCAAACAGTGGATTTCTGGCTTAATTTTTTATTCCCAGCTCATTGTACTGAGTCTGTCAAAGCCCTTCACGTTTTCTCGCATGATGCAAGCACAAATTTCCACCGGACATTAGATTTCCTTTAGTCAACACCGTCTAGAGTTCACTCAAAGTTCACTAATTACAATTTTTGGTCGCAGCCGCTCTTGAATTGTGGTCATTATGTCGACTAAATAGGCACCAGAATTGAATGAGGAAATCAGTCATCTCCACAAAAATCATTGCATATGAAGCCTGACGGTTGGCGCTGTAGGATACAACTTAAGTGGACTTGATATAAAGGGACTTTTGCTTCTTGACTGATTTTCCGTGCCCTTCTACTCGACAAAACTTTGATTAGGACAGTTGTAGAATTTTTGCCAATTAACTGTAATCTCCTAACGCTGCTGATGCTTCTGCTCCGTGGCATCGCTTTCTTTTTGTGTGACGTCCTTTGCATCGCATTGCATCGTTGCAGTTCTAATCTATTTAAACTATAACAGCGGGTGTACTGTATCGAGATTATTAGTCAAACGCCATGGGCATTATCATAGTTATCCCTCTGTCGGTTATCGCAGTGACGGTCTTGTACTACATCGTCTCGTTGTGTAAAGGCCACAGAAAAACAGGCCACCAAGGGAACGAGCATATCGTTTGAGTCAAGAGGACGATATGAACCGACCGACCAGGGAACCGTTGTATAGGAGCAGCTTGGAAAGAAGACGCTAACTTTAGCAGAACGACGACAACAATCAAGGCACAAACCGCAAGGATGCGACATCACGTGACTCTTTAATGCGTTAATTATATACTTTATAAATAATTGCTCTCCTTCATAGTTTATACTTTTGGCAAGGCTTACATCACACCCTAATGTAGTAGTGATGGTAGTGATCGTAGAGCATTTGGTCGGTTGGTCAAATCAAGTCAAACTTCTGTTAGAAGCAACCTAATGTATAGATTTAAACATTGTTGCTTTTACGGTAGTGACGATAAAGCACTTGTTTGATGGTGTTTCAGAGGGATTCAAATTTCTCTTCCCGGATAGCCTTCGCTCATATAGCCAAAATCCAGGGAAGAAGCACTTTGAGAATTACTGTTTCTCGTTTGTATATATTCCCATTTTTTATGGTAGTCATGAGACAATGGACATATGTATATAGGACACACGTTCAATGGTGGGTCGGTAAGGCCTGCACTGTGTTTTTCTGAACGTCTAAGGATCACAGAAAACTATAAAATGAGTTTCAAAACATTTATTAACTTAGGTCAGCTTGAAATCGTGCCACGTGGAGCTGAACTCAAACGCGGGCTCCACAAACCGTTCCTCTCGAGAAATGGTCGAGTCGTAGGCGCTCGAAGAACATGATTCCTCCTCGTGCTTGAGGCAGAAGTGTCTTACGGTCAGAGTCAGAGCAAGGCATATCAGCAGAGTGGCCGTGGACGATCCCACGAGGAGTCCTGTGGAAACGCACTCCGAAGGATCGCCTTGGATCAGAGCCGCCTGGCTGGAAGTTTGGTTCTTGTATTGAGGGTGGATCTGCACGACCAGGGACACTGCAGCCGATTGGTCGTCGGAGGACGTGTCGTTGGTCATCGTCGGGTCACATTGGGAGCACTCCTGACCCGTGGAACATGGCCGAACGCGGCACACAAAGTGGACCGTTTGGGAGCTGGTGAACTGGAATCCGTAGAGGTGGACGTACACATGCTTCGGCTGCTCAGTAGGCGCTGTAGTGAAGAGGGGGCTTTCGATGGCCCGTGGAAGGGCCAAGGCGCAGCCTTTGGAGTCGACGACGCCGACGCGCGCTTCGGCTGACTGTGTCCCGTCGTGCGCAAAGCACGAGTGGACGAAGAAGTTGGTCTTCTCTGGAATGTATGGCATTGAGAGAAAAGAACCTCTTAGATCTTCAGGATATCAGGCGAATTCTTGAACCTCAACCCTTGCCGAATGAAGCCGATCTTCAAAAATTGAGCCTTTTCTAACAAAACGAGTAGCACCGCTTGAACGTTCAGCTACTTTAACTCCAATCACTCAGTTTTCCCTTGCAAAAATCCAATCAAGATATATTAACTAAACGCTAAGTAGCTCTATCACCAATAGTTTGACGTTCAGAATATCGTCGTTCGAATTCTTCAAATTCTTGATTCAAAATTCTCAACTCAATTCTCAATTCAAAACTCAAAATTCTCAAAAATTCTACATCTTGCGGGGTGTATCACTATTCAAGGAAGCTACTGTCCAGTTCTACTGAAAATTTTAAAGAAGGAAGACCTGTGCCTGTGCCCAACATTTGTTATAGCAAAAATTGAGTCTTTCTTATCCAAGAGTAAAAACAGTTCAGCACTCGACTGAATAAATACCGAAGCCGCTAACAAGTCAGTTACCCGCATTAGGGTGGATTCTTGCAAAAACTTACAAAAATTAAGAGGTCAACCTAATTTTAAGGCCGACAGACGTCCGCTCAAAAATTGAGCCTTTTCTAAAAAACGAAGATATCCTTGGATCTTCAGGATATCGGTCGAATTCTCGATCTTCAAACCTTGCCAGCTGCGTCGATTTCCAAAAATTCAACCTTTTCCAAACACCAAATAGCACTGTTTAAACATGCAGCTACTTAAACCCCGATGACTCAGCTCTCTGGCAACTGGCAAAAATCCAATCATGTTATCACCGATACTTAACGAACCGCTGGGTAGTTTTATTACTGAGAAATAGCGAAATAGAAATAGCGGTTATGCAGAAGCCGTCAAAAATTAAGACGTCAACCTACTTTTACGGACGAAAATCCAAGCGAGGAAACATCTAACTGGTAATCTAGCTAGTGAAGGAAAAAAAGCTAGCAAAAATCCAATCAAGTCATCGCCGATTCTTAACAAACCGCTGGCTAGCTCTATTACCAACTTTTTTCAAAGAACCCACCTTTCATGGTAATGTCGAGCGTCAAACGCTGTCCGACGTACGCTTCCTGTGTGACCTTGCCATCCGACCCGTGAGTCTCCCGTAGAATCATCGCGGGTGCTGGCACTGGAGGACTGCTCGTAACTTCGGACACGCTATCCATGCTGTAGAGGTCTCTAAAATTTTGCTCATAATTTTGTGTGTGTCACGCTTCAGTTTTTCCTAGGGGAAGAAAAAAAAACACGAGTAGGCGTTAGTAAAAAGTTGCTGCAAAAAAAGATTCAATCGTTTATTAGTTTTTCGGAGAAACTTTTGTAAATTCCAGCATAGAAAACACCAGTTGCTTAAGTTCTCTACAAATGGATGTGACCACAGAGGTGCTTGAAAGCGGAAACTGATTAACGTGCAGAAAGTGACTTTTGAAACTCAAAAATGGTGTAGTTAAATTGTATTAAAGTGTGCTTACGTTAAAGAAAAATAAACAGTGGTTTAAAATTCAATTCGCTTTTCTGTTTCGAAGAAAAAAAATCACCAGTGATTCTATGTACTTTGCCGAGAGAAGCACCAAAGGACAAAGTCCTGTGTTTAGTAAACTGATCATCATGCGCTTTCTCAAAAATTAAAGACTGTTAGGTGCACATTGCGCGCCGCGTGTGTGTTCAGTGGTAAGCTAAAAGAAACTAAAAAGAGCTTTACCCATCATTCTTCTCAGAAACTGAGATTATTTATATTTACACTGAAATTAGATAGATTCTAGACATAGTTTCAAAAATCAATAAAAAAGACTCTATGTCACATTCTCAATCAGCCCCATGAATCCCAGGATCCACATTCCCTTGGCGCGCACCCTATCCACACGCCAAAACAACACTTACCGAATGGTCATCTGATTAGGCGCCATCGTCAGCGTGACATTAACGGAATCCGCGTAAACACAGCGAACTTTCAGCGCCATCATCTCCTCTGTGACCACGTGTTTCAGCGGTGTGACGATGAGCAGCATGGAGTATTCGCCGTTCAGCTGGGAAGCACCGTTGGCCACTGGTCCCACAGGGACAGTCGCTCACCTTATTTGTGTAGCCTCCGCATCTGTTCTCATCCTTGTTGATCATCAGCTCTAGGCGCAGGTTCTTCGAGTTCAGGCCCGGCCAGTGACAGTCTTCGAAGTGATTCTCAGCGAATACTACGCCGTCAAAGACCGACTTGAACGTGAGGTCTATCGTAATCATGTTCCTGCCGCAGGTAACACTTTGATCTAAAAGTTGTGATCTTTTAGAGAATTGCTCAGGTGAGGTCTCCTTGAACACTGTGCAAAAATGAGCCAAAAGTAAGCCAGGAGATGTGGGTGGTATAGAGCTAGAGCTACCCGCAAACACAAAAGATAACTATTGCACTTTGTTCTTGCAACATATGTAGATGACACGTGGTCCACAAGCAAGAACTTGCTCTGCAGACTAGGTCTACCGTAATCATGTCCCTGCCGCAAGTAACAGGTCGTGATATTTTAGTGAATTGCTGTTTTCAAAAATGAAGCGGTAAGCCAAGAGACGTCGGTCGTGCAAATACAAAAGTCAACTATTGCACTGCAGACTGGTTGCACAAGAAGATCTTTCTTGTCAGTCTGAAGTAGGTATCCATTAGGATGATGAACACCAACAAAAATGCGCGCACTAAAGAAGAGCTATGAAAAAAAATTACAGCTTATTCGAGAATTAGTTGTTCTTGAAAATCATCGAGAAAGCGCGTAGTAAGAGTGCTCAAAAATATTTTTCAAAAATGCTCCAATCGACACAATAAAAAGAAATTCTCTAATTCACATTCTCACAATAAAAACTTCTAGAAAAATTGCAACCCATAGTCACCACTCCAAAAATCGTTTTATTTCTGAAAGTCATGCATTTATCTGTATAGCTTCAGTATTTAGAACTTCTTTTAGTTTTTGACTTAACAAAACAAAAATTATCAAGGCAAAAAACATCGAGAATATCAAGACAAAAATATTCCTACCATATGCCTCTCTAAAGATGCCCCGATTTCTACGTCATACATCTCCGGTTCCGAAGGACTAACAACCGTTGCATCACTTCGCAACAGCTCCAAACAAACAGGATCTGGCGAAGACGCAATTCTCGCTGTTTTCAGGATGTGATTAATGCGTCCCCTGGTCTGGCTATACCAAATATGCGTGCACCCACCGGCGTGTTTCTAGTCAGCTGGGAGGCCCGAGATACGCGCGACATTAACCGGAGGAGCGTCATTGGAAATATCCAAGATGCAAGGATAAATCCAACTTCTCAGAGATGAGTTTATCCCTCGCTTCTTCTTTTAATCCCGTCTGAATTCGACTCAGGAACGTAAGACACAAAGACTATAAATACGACTTTCTGGAATCCCATATAGATCAGCTGTAAGCGTTTCTATAAATACGAGCTTACGCTACTGCTAATCAGCTTCGCTATCCGCGCCAATCCGATATGCTCGCCAGTCGTGTCAAAAGTGTCTCGTCCAGTGGCTGCTTCCGTTAATTATAGCATTTGGTGGGACGAGGCTCTCTAAGGCGCGGAACTCCCAAGGACAGATCTTAGCTCTATTCACGCTTTAGTTATGCGCTTCTACATCATAGAAACCCGAATATACCCGCTTCTTGAGGTTGACAAAACGCTTAATGTTAGTTACTTTCCTCAAGTGCTCTGTTGGACCTACCGGTCACATTAAATGGGCCAGCCAACCGTCTGCCAAAAATCTAGCTGTATTTCACCTCGTTGCTGCCTAATGGTAGGGATTTAGGAAGTTCAAAAATTTTAGTATTTATAAAGTCGAATGGTGAAAGGAATATATAGATTTGAAAATTCCAATTCTACTTACTGTACATTTTTGTCATCGAATCGTGGATCAAAATGAGAGTCAACGAGAAACTGTAACACATAACGTAGATTCCCGCACATTTGCAACGTAGGCATTTGCAACGTCAGCAGCTTCTCTTATTAGCGACGGTTGAAAATCGGAAACACCAAAAATTTTCAATCGCCATGATCAAAACCCGAATAGCCATAACCCAAATTTTGGAAGCTGGAAAGCACCATAGAAGCCTAGACACGGATTCTTCTTCAAGTGCTTTGTTGGACTTCATAAATGCAGTCACGCTATTCGCCTACTGCGCGTATTAGTAAACTGCGCCACTCTGGAGCAGAACAGAAGTATCGCGATATTGGGACATGTCGGGAGTTATCAACTTCGCTTATGAAGCGCTTCAGATTTGGCCAAAAATTCTCCATGAAAATCCCTCACAAAAATCCTAAACGTCTGTCAGGTTTATTCGATTATAGTCATCGTATCCAATGCCCAATAAGAATGCTAAAAGTTTGTTTATGAGAACTAGGACGACCGCCAAAAATCTATTTGTTCTTGACCTTGTTGCTGCCTCCTGCTAGCGCAAAATGTTAAGAACTTCAAAAATACTGGCATAGTTTCTACTTGTACTTTTAAATTTTTGTTATACTGTAAAGTGATAGTCAGAACAGATAAAGTGGATTCCCTCACGAGAACAGTTTACATGCGCTGACCTGGCTAACTGAACTTACAGAGCGGAAAGACAGTATCTCCTTATTGGGAAATGTCATAGAGTTAGCAGTCAGCAGTGGTCAAAAATCTTGATACAGTTCTGCGGCAATCTGATACAGTTCTTTTTTTGTTACAGTATCCTCTTAAGTGGAACCCAATGACAGTCTTAACAGCAGGTGTTCGATAAGTAAAAAAAACGTTTCCATCCTTCAAAACGCATTTGACACGTAGTATCCTTTGCAAAAATCTATTCGGATCTGATCTTATTTGTTGCTGGATTCCGTGTTTTCCCCGACTATGCAACGATTTGTAATGGTTAGAAGTCTCAATTCCAAAAATTCTGCCATTTAGAAAGAACTTTGAAGAACACCCCCAAGAGTGGCAAAAATGTTGCGACTCATTTGCATGTGCCTTCCTCTGTTCCATCCTCAAAAATGAAATTAAACTAGTGCTATAGCAATTTATGGCGATTTAGACAATTTAAACCTACAGGACGTGTTTTGCATAGAAGGAACACTTTTCAAATTCCATTAGACCTATTTTTACAATACTGTATTTATTCACCTTTCTAAGGTCGTCCTGGCCAGAATTTTTGAATTTAAGATGCGGCAACCTAAAGGTACATATCTTGAAGCGAGGTTTGACATGCAAAGATTCTGCACTCCAAAAAAAAATTGACAAAAATTCTATTTCGAAATGAGTAGTCTTTCTCTTGTAAAACTGTGGTTTCTCTAAAAAAGGTCTTTCTAAATCCACCGTAATCAGAATAATCAGAGCACCCTGAAGACGCACACCTTGAAGAGAGCTAACTTGCTTAATAATCAAGTAAGAATTAGATTTTCGATTAGTTGACAAAAATTCTATATTTCTGATTGTACGCTCCGCTCAACGACCTTCCTCAGGCGGCAGAAGCTTGGAGCTCCTTGCCAACTACACTGTCTCTCCGCCATCGTCAAATCAACATTTCCGGATGTGTGCAGCGTTAAAAAAACAGCTTTTAAAGAAGGGTCGGCCGCGTGAAGAGAACGTGACAACGGCGAAAACCGATTACATCAGGGAAGTGGACCTTCCGTGCGTCCACTCGGCTCCCTGTTCCTTGGTCTTTCCGGAA
The DNA here is from genome assembly GCA_016648015.1 of Steinernema khuongi. Lineage (NCBI taxonomy): Eukaryota > Metazoa > Nematoda > Chromadorea > Rhabditida > Steinernematidae > Steinernema > Steinernema khuongi. Next base: position 39,234 of record JADLIF010000757.1, on the reverse strand, counting down.
GCGTTATCAACATCCCGTGCAATCCCCACATGAAAGTCCTTCTTCGCGAGACCATCTCCTCGCCGCGTATAATCCGCCGCCGTTCGCTTAATTAGCGAACAAAACGAGAAATCCGGTCGGCAGCAACCCAATTTGTCCTCGCTCTCATTAGCACAAAGCTCTTAGCAGTCGGCCACGCGGTCGTTTTTCTTTCCGCTGCAAGTCGATTATCGCGTCAATTTAAAAATATCGTATAGCCACGTCATGCTCCTCGAAAAGCACGGTCCCGGAGGGATTAGGCAAATATCTCTGGTGACGCACAGCCGAAGTCGGGCGGATTTTGTAGAAGACAATTGTTTCAAATTCCAAAACGGTAAACAACGAGCGGATAAAGGAGATGTCGTGCAGAGGGGCTTGACTTAAGCGGATGACCGGTGTTTAAGTGAGTCACACGAAGGAACGTCGGTGTTGGGATGAATGTGAAAAACCCAAAAATTATTAGATCACATATGTCAGATTAAGTCGGTTGTTAAAATGGAAATGTCTTCTGAACGTCTGGACCTCACTTTTAAAGCGGGAGAAAAATACACGAGCACAAAAATTCCCGGTATATGGAACTCAATTTTACTTCCTCTTCTTCGGTACTCTCGTCTTTCTGGTTGTTGTACTGAAGGTGACAATGCTTTCGGTCTCTTTTCTCCTTCCTCCTTACTTAGCTCTTCTGTGTAATCTTGCTGTCCTGCTTTCTGCCATTTCCCAGAATATCCGACCATACACATAGCATAAACGTTTTCTCATGAATTTCTGCGTTTGCCTGCCTGAACACGTTGTCGTGGACTGTGGACCCTTGAAGTATCCCGTAGATTTAAAAAAAACATTGAATCCGTCCCAGAAAAAAATAAAAAGTAGAAAAGTTGTTGAGTAGTCAGCGCAAACTCTGAGCTGTCATTTCAAAAATAATGTTATGCCTTAATTGTTGAGAAAAAAAGGAATACTACAGTACATATTTTGCATAAATAAATGCCATGTTCTATTTTTGTCATTCTATGTGTATCTCGTGAAGAAATGTGAAAAAATTCTGTCATTTCAAAAATTGTCGATTACGCTCAATAGTGATGTTACGCTCTATTTTTTGAGCAAAAAAAAAAAGATTTGTTGAGAAAAAAAACCAGCACAGTATTTCGCATAAATAAATGCCATGTTCCATTTTTGTCATTCTATGCGTGTCTCACAGGTATGGTCAGGTAAAAAATCCTGATCGCAGTCCCTGGAGATGTTCTAAAGCACTGAACCAATAAAGAAAGCTCTTGCCGTCAAAAATTTTATCCATTCCTCCAGCATTTTTATAGTAAAATATTTTAAGGCAAAAATATAGGTCGACGGGGCAAAAATGCCAGTAACCCGTACTACCAAAAATCTCTCGTTGAATTCTACCGTTCGCTGGCGCATCATGCGCTATCCTAGAATGGTTGAAGTTCCCTGATAACACAATTGCCTAGTTTCCCCATACTCTTTGCTTCGTTGGCCCCACCTGGCATCAGGCCCAATGGAAATTTGTCCACCACATATCGACAAAAGCAATCTCATTATTCCGTACCAGCTATATGGTAGCGCATACATACTTATCCTAAAGTAGATTTGCCTCGCGTGCCCGGTTCTTATTCCGATGCGCCGCAGGTGTCGACTTCTAATTGAACGGTCTTTGCGTGACTAGCGCCGTTTTCTGAGGCTAGCATGCAAGGACAAGATCGTCTGAGTGTTTTCGGGAAACCAGGAAGTATACAGAGAAGTTCAGAGTTCCATTAAAAAGACAGAGAGTTAATCCGTTCCTGGTCAGCTAAGGACACCAGCGATCGGCTCTTTCAATGAGTCCAGCTGGAAATATAGAAATAGCTTTGCTGTTCGTTGGTCGAATATCAGCCGCTGCAAATTTCTAAGAAGCCTGCTGTTTAGGGAAGCTGACTTCTTAGCACTTGCACCGACCAAAGGGACTTTGGACTGCGCAGTTCAGTCCGTTTGACGATGTCGCAAAAATTGAAATCTTCCGTTTTTGGCATCCACCATTTGCCCATTCGATTCGTTTGCAAAAATTGTCGCGTTAAAGGCTGTGAGATAACAGAAGCACATGGCCAACTTTGGAATCCGTATCTTTGAGCTTCGAAAAACTCGGTTAGAATTGTTTTAAATGAAAATAGAAAATAAATGAAATTGGATTGCAAGTGTTATTCCTATTGATGAAGTCACTGATAGACAAAAATTCCGCGTTGTGCAATCAAGACTGTTTTGCTAAAAAGTGGTGCGAAAACGGCTTTTTGAAACAAGACCATTAAGCAACTAGACCCTTGCGCAAGTAGTCTAGGTTCAGGTCACCTGTACAACTTAACAGCAATCCAAACCCCTCAAAAATCACCCAATAGATGTTTCTCCCTCATCGTCGCTCTCTGCGCATACCATAGAGGAGACGTCGATGCCCCCAAATTTTTACACCGTTATCCAGAAAACACTACATCAGTTCAAAAATCTTCTTTCCCAGGTCATGTGTTTATCTCTTCCACCCCTTTACCCGAGGCTAAAAAAGGAACGCTCTAGGGACCAAGCTTACGCACACAGAATACCTATGATTTTCAATTACAAACATATATCTACGGGATATCCACAAAAGGCGCATTTTTCAAATTTTGCCCTTTCTTATCCCTATAGCTTTGCAGTAGAAAAACCGTGCATCTAGCCCAGATTATGCCTTATCAGCGTGCCGTCTTCTTCCGATCATAAGGGGCGAATTACAAGGACAAACATGCTATTCAAATAAAGACGTCAAAAAATGGTTTTACAGCTTTCCACTCGGAAGCTCTTATTCTAAGAGAGATTCACCTTTGGGCCACAGAATAAGAAAGACTTGTACAGTCTAATGGTGCTTATGTTGAATCCTAAGAAGGTAAATTCGCCAATAAAATTGCTTGAGAAAAAGGGCCATTTTCCAACCCAATAGATATCTACCATTTCGCACCAGGAACCCAGAACAACGGACACCGTTCTTTAGCCTCCATTATGCACATCGTCTTCCATGCTCGCCTAATCCTTTTCCTTCCAAGTTCTGTAGCGCCGTCATAATCCTCTTCCGAACCACAACAATTCCCACGTCACTCGGTGCGCGCGACGTCAGCGTCCCTCTCCGAACCAGCTAGCCGCCCTGTGTTTTGCCCAAAATCACTTTAAATTCGAAATAAATTAAAACCGTCAGCGTCGTCGTCGTTGTTTGTGCGCTCTGTAATCAATGCTGCTTTTCCTCCGCGTCTCGTGGCGCCGGCGGCTCAGACGCCGGCATCTAACTCCGCCGGCCACTTCTCCGCGGCTTAGCGCATAAACAACGCGTTGCGCACGAAAAAGTGTAGATGTAATTAAGTACGCCGCGCGAGAGCCGGCCAGCGGTCCCGTTCGGTAATTAATCTCTATTTCTTGCGACGCCCAGTCGAACCTATAGATTAGCTTAAGGCACTTACGTTCGACGAGCGAACCGCGCACGGCGACGACGACGGTGGTGGCGGCGAGCGAGAGGATCACGGTCTAAAGGTAGGAAGCTTCCTGAGTTTCTTCGGGCTTAAGGGGCCGCTTACGGGGAGACAAAGCGATGACGAGGGCTGAGGCATGGTTCAGAGCGGCGAGGGAGAGGTGGAAGGGAGCGAGGGAATGGAGGTGAGTCTGCAATTTAGTAGGTAATTACCGTGTGCCGCCATGGCCTTGAATAGGACGGCCGCGCGTGCAAATTGACCTATTCCATGAACGTATTCATCCAATCGCGACAGACGATTGGACTGGTGACCCTGGACGGTGGCGCAGGAGACCTGGAAGTCCGAAAAAAGGTTCTTAAGGGTTACGCAATGGGATTTGATGTTTACGACGGGGACTTCTCAGCATGTGTCCCTTAGGGCACTCGGTATCGTTTTTTCTTTGCTCTCTTTCTTTGCTTTTGCTCGAAGGGATACGGTAAGGCCCACAAAGAACTTTTAAAAACTCAGAACCAGTGAAAACGATGCATAAAAACATTTTTGTATCAATTTTCTTTGTTCCTGTTCTCACTCCTTCAAGCAAGAATACGCCCAGAAATAAATTTTGAAGAGCCATGATTTTTGCTGCTTTAAATTGAAATCTTCCTTGTTTGAGTGTTTAAGTTACAAGGTGACAAGTCAAATTTCATTTCAAAAGTTCAAAAGTTTCCATGTTGATTGTTCGCTTTTGACATCCATTCTGCTTTTAAAATTGCTCTATTGACCTATTTTGTCCAGGATGCTTTGCAAAGTCCACCTCATAACAAGTGCAGAAGCATAGAACAGAAACGAGAATCCGATAACTAGTCGGGCTCTATCCGTTTTTCTATGAAACCAATGTTGCTGGGAAAGGAGCATCTTTTGCGTCACTCCTTTCACGACTGCGAGGCTGTTAATTACCCAGATTAGCGATTTTAGCCGCGCGACGTAAACAGAGCTTATAAAAATATGGACAGATATAGAGAGCGCCACACTTAAGTGGAAGAGAACACTGCTTGGTTCTGGACATAAAACATAACCCAGGAACTGTTCCAGGCAGTGACCGCGTGGCATGTGCTTTGGGCAATATACTTCCTGCAGAGCGTTTTAACATTAACCAACTACTGCTGATAAAGATTTCTGAGTATTGTAGATTTCCGCAAGTTATCTTTCCTTGTTTTGACAACTATTGCGCTGTGATTTTTGCCCAAATGTGTTTGATTTAAGAAGATGCATGTTCCTTACGTTGTGTTCTCGCCTTTATAATTAATAGTGCGCAAAAACAATGAACGCACTATAATGAACACTACACTATAATGAACGCACGGAATTTTGTGTATTTATTTTTGCAATCTACAGTGGTACCGATACTATCGTTCTAGGTCTGCTGAGCGTCAAACGTTATGTCCTTGCTTTTATAATAAACAGTGTGCAAAAATGATTTTTGCTCAGGAGTGTTTAATTCAATTTGAGCGCTGCTGGCATATCTTACAGGCCACCACTTTTATTTAAATCCCTTATTTGTCAGTTATTCTATATGTGTAAGCGAGTTATGCTAATGTCTTTGCCTTGTTATTTTTACAATTTTTGGTACAAGTCGTTTTTCTTTTGGTACAATTTTATACAATAATCTGCAGGGGTACGTACCAGTACTACGAGTATTATGTGAACGCTTCGGAATTACATGTTTTTTTTTGTAAATTTTTGCAGTCTACAATGGTACCTATGTACTACCGTTCTAGATTCTACAAACGACCTTCTAGGTCATGTTCTTAGCTAACAGGTGTCCAATACAAACCAGCATTTTTGTTGATTTATGCGCATATCCTCTATTTGTACCAGCGCGTCAACATAATCACTTTTGTTAATACCGTTTTGTCAGTACAGCGCTGTGAAGAGCACTTGGAGCATCTAGCTAGTTTTTTTCCAATTTTTGCAGCCTACAGTGATTCCAATGTACTACCGTTCTAGATTCTATGAACGCACAGGTCATGTTCTTAGCTAATAGGTGACCAATTAAGAGCGGCATTTAGTGCCTATATCCAGCAAGATCACTTTCATAATGTAGTTCGTCTCATAGCTCATCTCCCAGCTGTGCCAACGCATCACCTTCTCTTCCTATTGCTGACTACCGTAGTCCGGAAGTCACGGTCTGCTGGACGTCAAACCGTCACCGCCGCCGCATATAATAATGCTCGTTGCTTCATTTAGCGCCGCGAAAATAATTGCCGTTGGCCATTGTTCTCTCGAGACATTTGCTCATTTTCCACGAAAATCGCCAATACCGAGAAATCATCATTGTCGGAAGGCAGAGATGCCTCACATTCAGCTCGTTTTCCGCTCTTCTGGTGAGGTAAACAGGTCCGACGCAAATCGGCTCGAATAGGATAGGCTCTTTTGGGTATCGTTCTTTGAGGCCATGCTCTAAACATGTGCTCACTGAACGCTCCAAAGCCGTTTTTATTGTTTTGTTGACAGCCAAGGCAAAGATCTCCTGTACCCTGACCGTTCCAGCGGATTCCAAAGACATAAGTCACGAAATGCGCCTCAGCAGCACACGTAATCTATAGAATACATAATTTACCTCAAGTGGTTTATCCTAATTATCTCCGGTCACACGTGAGCGCCACATAAGAGGCTCCATTCCTACGCTCTTCACCTACGTGCTCCACGCCGGCTAATCGCTTCCGACGAGGGGAGCCACAAATTTGGTTAATGAAGGCTTTTGTCGCCTCTGCGGATCATCCTTTAGTATTACGCGACGTAGAGGTGTAAGATGACGAGGGCCGGAGTAGTTAGGCAGTAGATTACATTGATGGAATGCGCTGTCCAGTGTGCTGGCCACAATTCTGCTTACTGCTTTGATTGCGGTATTATGGCACAAATTCTTGCAACCGTGAATCACGTGCTCGTCGGAAATGGGTGGAGAACGCTGGCTAATTGGGGCTTATATAAGGCGGGACGCATCTGCACAGCGCGAAAGGATGGGTTGAAGAGGCTTCTGACGCGTTGTGGACCTCGTGCAGAAGGTGAGTTCGCCTTTATAGTTGAGTGTGGTATGTGCCAAGGAAAGGCGCACCAATTTAAGCGCTGGGTCAGGTAGCAGCAATTAGTTAGTTTAATTAATTTTTGGCTATTGACAGAAGGATAAAGACTTTTACGATACACTTTCGTGACTTTAACTGTTGTTAAGTACAAAGTACAGATGTGTTTAGATCTGTGAAATGGCGCATCTCTTGGTGCCAATTTTTGTGAGCCGTTATCTTAAAGTTGTTCTTATCTTTGATGGCTGATTGTTTTTTAGGGTTAGCACTGTTCCTGTACATTATTCTAGTAGCTAGCTTTTCTAGTCTTTCAATTTAAGACTTTAAACGTTTGGAAAAGTGTAGATGTGTACAGGTTTCTTGAAATTAATATGAGTGAGTAGGGTATGAGAGCGGATTGCACTTTGCTTCCGCCCTGCAGTACCCACTTCAAGTGATCTCCTCTAAGCCCAAGAAAATAGACAAAACCGAAGACAAAACCCACCAACAAAAATATTTTAATGATTCAGATCACATGGCGAATGTGAAAAATCATTTTTGCAAAATTACAGTACGTATGTCAGGCCTCGTGGATCCTTAGAAGAAAGAAAAACGTAACACAAAGCTTTACCGTAAAGAATAGCGATTTAGTAAGTTTGTCTTTAGCTGACTGACTCCATTTCTAGCCCATTACATTCACTACTTGGGTAATTCAGCCTCTAATTAACAAAAATTGATTACTTAATCAGCTTATAGTTCATCAACTGATTTCATCTTTATCCTATGTATTACAAACTGGGTAATCCATCCTCTCACTTTAAGTTACAAAATTTGTAACAGTGACTAATAGAAGCCCACCCTTGTTTACCGCTCAACCGCACGGAGATATCCGCTTCCGCTTCCTTATGAATTTCGGAATAGTTCGGCGATTAAAAACCAAATGAAAAGACGAAGAGCACGAAAACAGACGCCCGCGATGAGGAAATAACACGCTTTGAATCACGCCGCAGCGTTTGGCTCACTTGTAGGCTCAAGTGGATTTGGTGGATATCAAGTTTGCGCCGCCATGAAACTTTGTCCGCGCAATAATTGCTGCACGCAGAGTCGCCGCACGCTAAGGTACAGATTGAACTAAAGATCGGAAGGAAAGAAGGACCGCCGGTAAGCGGCGAAGGGAAAAAACGGTTTCGGAGGGAAATTGGTCTCCAGAACTGGTTTAATAAGTTCTGTTATTCAATTGTGCTTAACAGCACTCAAGGAGCAAACCAAAAGGAAGGTGAAAACAACAATTAAGCATCAAAGCCGATCGCAGTTTGAAAGCTCATGCAAAAATTCTAAAGTTAACGTAAAAAACGATATAGAAAAAAATAAAAAGTTAACCCCCCCCCAAATCCACCGATTCAGTTATACTACGATCGATCAACTCCAAAAATAGCAACTGAATCTCGACTGTGATTCCAAAGTCGCGTGTTTTTTCGTTCCAAAATTCTAAAGTCATACAAAGCGACCAAAAGTAATACAATTGTAATTACGACCCTCTTAATTACGACGCAATCCTAATTGAAGCATGAAACTGGCAATTTATGGAAGAGCGAAGTAGAGCGTCACCATTTCCCATTCTTCCCACTGGGAAGCGTCACCACTTCCCACTCAGAACAATATTCAAAAATTGTTCTACTCACATGTGGCCGAACGTAATGAATATCGCCAGTGGTCACTCTCTTTACATTCAAGTATGTATGGTAAAAACAATTATTGGGTTTAAGATTATGTAAAAACAATTATGTATACTATCACAACAGAGCCTAAAACGGGATTTAAGTAACATGAAGTTGAGCTTCGAGTAGAACACTCCGCTGTGCGTCAAAAATATTGCCCTCAGAGAAAGTATATAAGCTGAACTCCTTCAGCATCTTTGAACTGACCTCCTTCAGGTTAGAACTAATAATCTATAGTACCGGCTTGATTGCACTAAGGCGCATATGTTGGGTTGTGTTGTGATAATGAAAGCAGCCTGTATTTTGTAGTGTAAAAAATAGCTTTATTCTTATCATACTTGTCGAACCTCAAGCAACCTCAAGCAAAATTAACGTAAGTGACCAAGTCACAACCAAAAATAAAAAGTTAACCCCAATCCATCGATCAACTCCAAAAATAGCAGCTGAATCTTGACTATGAATCTTGACTAAATCGCGTGTTTTCTTGCCCAAAAATTCCACAGTATGCTCCTTGGTTTGTCGCAACCTCGAGCATTCCTTCCACATTGGATCACCGTCACTAGACTTACCTGGGCGTGCCATTCCGGACGCCCAAAATCGGGCACTTAGCGCCCTTTCCGCTTCCTTCAAGTTTAATATCACGCTCACACACCTTTGCACGATTTGGCCTCGCCTAGGTCCCACATCAGTCCACTTGACTTCTCAATGCGCACTATAAATCCGTCCTCCTCGGAATGACCTTTTCACTCTCTGTGCCTTGTGCAAACAAAGATTCGCGTTCCAGCGCACGCATTCTCTGCGACTTGTTTACGGACGTCGTTGTCCTCGAGTGCCGCTCTGGAACGTGGCGTTCTTGCTGAACGCAGAGATTAGCTTCGATCATTAGTCTGTTGGCATGAGACCTTAGAGTGACGGACGTCTAGACGGGACCATTATTTTCGCGGTCGGAGGAAGTGCGTTCCGCGAACGTTCCGTGTTTACTGATGGCGCTGTTGTGGTGTTCGCTGGGCGCCTGTTGCCCGTCGACCGTGAACGATTATGACATGTGTTCTTCAGTTCCTTGGTAGTTCTAAAGGGTACGACTCGTTTCTGTGTCTGTAGATGTTGTGCGTGTGGAGTTCTACGTCGTCTGCTTCGATTTACAAGCATCGTGGATGCTAGATATGTGTCTATCTCGACCCTCACACTATTTTCTGTGCAATCGGCATATATGTACCTTCATTACAATCACTTTGCCAAGAAAATTTTTGAATGTTTTTTGGAGTTTTATATTGCGCCACTCCGTGTTTTTAATATATAATCGCGACAACTCTGGCGACGATATTTTCAAACGGAACGGTCATGTTCTTTTATCGGAATCGGACAAGAGGGTCTAAAATCTCTGGATATAATCAAAAATACCAGCTCTAATTTTTCCACGGCAGCGGTCAACCAGGATCTCGTAGCTCGTGAAAAGATGAACTTGAGTACGAGTCATATTTTTGCCTCACTGAGGGAGGTACACCAGTATAATTAGCAAGTATTACCAGTATTACCATAGTTGAAAGATTTGCACAGTATGATGTTAGCTTGTTTTCAGCAAATTTGACTTATGGCCAGCTTTAGTTTTCTATCTGTCCGCTGTACTATACCTGAATGACGGAAATAGTTGTCAAAGGGATGCGTTTAAGATCGCGTTCACGCGAAAGTTTAAGGTTCAAATTTTCTATCAACTCTCCTTCCCAGATACATATGATCTTATAAGCAAATCTGTGCTTTCTTGAAGTATTAACAGTGTTACTGCCTATTGGAGTACAGAATTACAACTAGAATTGCAAAAATCTCGTTGCAAAATTGCAAAACAGAATTGCAAAAAGCTCGCTTCTTCTAAATGTTTGTTTGCTGAATTTTAGTCCCAATAAAGAATAGTGTCACCGATCATGCAAGATCGCCTAGAACTTAAATTTTTGCATCATTTACACCAGTTTGCACCAGTTCTCCCAAACCCACTCTTTTAATTGGCTTCCGCTTCAGCTGACAAAAATCTACAAGCATTAAACTGTAGAGAATCTCCAGCTTATCTACTGTTGGAGTATGATAAATATTCAGCATATTCAGATAATCAGCACCTCGTTACTGGAACGCTTCTTCACCTTAGAAAAAGAGGCCTCGTTACTGGAACGCTTGCAAAAGAGGCCAACTCTTTAGTGCAAAAATGTTGTTCCGCCCCGATCGATTTGTCGGCACTTTGTCGGCTCACGCAAAAACTGTTCACTGGTGTCTACTTGAGGTGATTAAGTTGCTTCCTTCCGTCGCATTTATCATCCACACCCAGAACATCAATTGAGTGCGGGAAGAAGCATTAGCGCATTTCCGAAAGCGATTAAGACCGATGGTCGCCGGTGATAAGTGGGACGCGAACAGCAGGAGGCGCGAGCCACGCGTTCAGGAAGCGCATAATTTTCCAGGCGATGAGCCATCGCGACATTTCTGTGCTCCAATCCATTTATCACTGCTGGACAAAAACTTGGTGCACGAAAGCTCTGCACGGCACCGGCCTCAAACCGGACTCTCTCGATTGTCCTCCTCTGCGGGCGCGTGCTCCCCCCTCAATAGCGAAGTTCGACGATCTGGCGAGGTGACAAACAGTATAAGAAGTTCTTAGATTGTTGCATTTGCAGACGGTGTTCTTTGAGACGTTCCAGTGGCTGGTTCGTTCAAACGTCAGACCTACACTTTCTTATTTGGTCCTGTGACTTTCCGAGCAAAAATTTATTTATTTAATATAACTACCTCTCTTTCAATAGTAGTTTTGAACTTACACTCAGTGGCATTGTTTAGTCGTTATTAGAGTATTCTATTCGTGGTTTTGGCTCCTTTCATTGCTCCATAGCATTTGCTCTATACAGTTCTACAAACAACTCTTGAAAAAGTAGGCGCATACGAGAAAAGGCGCATACTATTGTGCACAACTTCTGTTCTGTTGCCTCGTTTCCTTCTATTCTCCGACAGTCATGCTGTTCCTATATTCAGCAAAAATCACTTTCATTAATGCACTATGTATCTGGAAAATACAAATCCCTTAGCGAGGAAAAAATCTCTACCATTCCTTTATTCAAGAAAAATGGTCGCTGTGCGATTGTCCAAAAATAGAGTAAACTGTTTTTACTTATCGTAAAGATTATAATTTGTGAATTGCAAAGATTAAACTTGTGAGCCTATGTAAATAATGATTAATAAAGATTAAATATGTAAATAGCCCCTTGAAAACCCTTGTACAGGAAGAAAGTCTTGAACCTTACAAAAATACACTCATTTATGAAATAGGAGCTGAGACAGTACTGACATGGAGCAAAAACAAAAATTGAAAGTTTTACCTAGTTTGAAAAGTTCATATAAAACTCTGTCCGATGCCTGTAGCTTCTGCTGCCGAAAAAAAACTAAAAATTATGAGGCAGATTTAACTCGCGTGCCCTTACTTGGTTGCCCTCGCTGCTCATAGTCCGAGCATACAAATGGTACTAGCACTTCAAATTGGACTTGGACAGTCAGTCATGTAGCTGTACCTGATGTCCTGTGTAGCTGTCAGATATGAAAAACGAGAAAAAATATGACAAGAATTGAGGTTACTCTATGTGTCCGAAACAACAGCGCTTGGCGACCTACGCGAAGTACACATGTGAAAACGAAGTATTGTGTGATTGTCATATTGATGATTGTCATGTGGGCTCGCTTGACTTATGCTCAGAAAGTTCACTACTCTGCAGTCCGAACATTTGTTCCAACGATCCCGGACTGTGACCCTTAAAAACAAGGCCATATCCTCAATGTTATGTGCCCTACTGACTCTATGTATGTTTGTTTAATAAGCAAAAATCCATTTATTTACTAAACAGGGACGTTGTTCAGAGATAAGAGTTTGGTGAACTCATATTTCAACCAGAGAATTCAAAAACATCACCTTTTTCGTGCACAAAAATTTTACAGCCACTGCCAGAAAACGCTCCCAAAAATTGAAGAGTCCTTATTTAAAGTCTCCTTTTTGCTTTTTAGGTAAGCAAAGAGAAGGATGACAAACATCCGATAAATTATGCCATGTGGATTAAGTTCGGATGACTTTGCTAAAATACAAAAATGCAGCGCACCCTTTCTGAAAAAAAATGCCAAAAAAACTGTTGAATTAACAAAGAAAACATCGCATACATTTGGTACACAAAAATTCAGTATCCTTTCCTTTTTTTTAGCATTCTGTCAATTAAGAAAATAAAAAATAAGCCCTGAATTAGGTTAGGATTCGTTTCCAACAAGCAGAAATGCAGCGCGTTGTTTCTGGAAAAAAGGCGCCGATAAACCTTTTACGTCTCCACTCACCAAATGAAAGCAAACTGCAAAAATATGCATGAAATATATACTTAAACTAATGCTCTTTTCAAAACTGTGGTACTTAAGATTAGAAGATTAGCTGGATTAAGTTTCCTTCATCGAATAGTTCATTTGTTGGTACGTTCAACAGTTCAAAAATATGAACCGTTTACAATCAATTACTAACTGGTTGTAACGGAAGTCGCGTTGTCTCAATGATGGTCATTGTGAACGCTACCGGCTGCGTTGACGTAGATCGTAGATCATCTCCAAAAATTCGCTAAGTTATGGCACTTCCAAAAATTGCAAATTAAACAAAGTTACCACTAGAAACATTGAGCATCCACAGGTCCTCAGGCATCCTCAATGAGATTCCATTTAGCGTGATTCCAGATTCCACCTCTTCCTCTTCTCACCAGGATCTTCCTTCTGAGCGTGACCCAAAATCGATATTTTTTACTACAGATGAACTGTTGAGAGGTAAGAGGCGGGTAAATTCATATTTCGACCAAAGAATATTGCGCGCACAAAAACTTTAAAGCCACTGCCTGAAAGCGCTCGCAAAAATTGAAGAGTCCTTAATTAAAGTGTTCTTTTCGTATTCCAGTTAAGCAAAGAGAAGGATGACAAACATCCGATAAATTATGCCATGTGGATTAAGTTAGGGTGGCTTCGGGGAACTGGCGTTTTTAAAAATTGCAAATTAAGCAAAATTACCACACGGAACACAGGTCCCCAGGCATCCTCAGCGAGATTCCATTTAGCGTGTTTTACAGTTCTCTTCCTCTTCTCACCAGGATCTTCCTTCTGAACGTTACCCTAATGACGCAAAACGTCAAAAACAGTAATTTACACCACACTAGCCTCCGCCCAACATGAAACTCGCACCAGTGATTAACTGATAAAAACATGTGGGCCGGAGCGTCACTGGTGGGCACTGCCTACCTGTTGATCTACTTCCGCAAAGATACTTATCGTTACCCCCCAATTACAATGCACCTCTTCCTAAGGGTAACCACAGTCTTAGCAACCATAAGTAAGGACAAAAATCACTTATAATCACCACGTCGCTCACGTGCACAGATCTCTCATGTTTCCATGTCCGTCAGCTTCTATTTCAATCGTGTTCCCGTGACAGAGAACTCGGAAACAACATCGGCCGTCGTCCTTATCAGCTGACTCAGGGGACATAATCCCCGCGCTCGCCGCTCGCCCTGATCGATTATTGTTTTGCGTTCACATGCGTTGTTCCATTGATCGACGGCTCATCGTCAAAATTAATCGCCGCCTGCTTCGGACAACCCTCCGAACGTGTCGATCCTCGCATCGTTTGATCTGTTTCGCCTGCTGATCTACTCGCTGATCTGTTTCATGTTGTAATCCCCACCTGTGTGGGTCGATGACCTGGTCGGCGTGTAGGCTTGTTGATGGCCGGGGTGATGTCATCGCTGATACCACTGGCGTCAATGCTATAAACTGGCCGGACCATGGATAGAGTGGCTTCGGTATCCCGAACACGGCTCCGATCTTTAGTCGCGTCCAGTTTTCGGACGGAGTTCGCGACGTCGGCTTTTTGTGCTTATTGTTTGTGTCGAGGACGCTTGATACGTTGTATCGTGGTTGGCTGAACAGCTGGCGAGCCGTCGTGCAGTCCTTACTGTTATTACTGCCTAGCCTCTGGTTCGTGAAGTTCCTACGATGTTTTAGAAAATATGTTTACTGTCTCGATATACAAAAATTATATAAATTCTTTACTGTAACATATGAGACAATTTCATAAGAGCTTCAAGACACTTTTTGGATCCTGCCACGAACAAGTGGTTCGTAGGTTTGATCCTTAATTCTTAATTTCATGACAATATGAATCTTCATCAAAAAATCCGTCTTTTTCGTAGTTCTGAGATGCTAAATAATGGCAAAATCAATTATTAATTACACTCATTGTCTTATTTTGCTATTGTAACTATGTTTGCCATTAAGTGGTTTCTATCATACGAAAAAAAAGATAAAAAATACGGTCATCTCCTAGGAGTACAAAAATAATATAAATGCATCAGTTTAAGGCGTGAAACGTTAGAGAATTTCATAAAAGATGCAGGACACCACGTTTTGGATCCTGCCACGCACAAGTGGTTTGCAGGTTTGATCCATAATTCTTTAAGAAATCAGTTAATTTTTATTCAAATGCAATACCACCGTTCAAGCTGAGTAAACATCTCGATCCACACACTATGAGTAGTGAAGCAATCAAAGAACACAAAACTAGTTTAGATTCGGGCGCCGAATGAAAGGTCAATGCAATCGCCCTAGAAGTATCATTTAGCCCTTTGACATTCCTCCCGGAAAGAAAAATAACAGTTTAAGGAAACACAGGACTTATGAGGGTTAATCCTGCAGGGACCGGAAAGTAGAAATTTTGAGGTCTTCTTATGAAAGGCAGGGCATTTCTGTGATGGTGCCCAGTGCCCATGAAAGACCTATTTTAATTTCTACAGAACGCCAGAAACTGTGCATTAACATTGGCTACCACTCTGTTGTGTCATGGAAGAACCAGAAAGCTGCATTCCTAGAAGAACAGCAGTTAAGTAAATTTTGTTGATTTTTGAGCTTTTTTCTTGTGAATGTAATGTCCATATTTTTACTTCACCTCTTTTGCGTTCAGTGTCTTTGTCTTTCTTATTTTTGCTGTCTCAAAGTTGTCGCATGTTCTCGGACGGAGGTAGTGGTGACATGGTACTTCTGTGATAGTTGTTATCGGTTGATAGTTGACGTTAGCTAGCATTGATAGTGGCTTGATAGTTAATAAGTAAATCAGGCAAAATTTAAAAACATGTGTGTTATAAAATATGAAAGTATTCCTCGGAATTGTTGGTGTGTCCACTGCCACCTCCTGCCACAATCTTCAGGTTCTACTAGCTTGGGATATATAGCAATTGGAATTTAGTGCCAAAAAGTGATTTTTCATTCTTATTTTTGTCATTTAGATCCTGAATGTATTTGCACGTGTTTTATTACAGGCAGAAATTTCCTACAACCCGTTGTTTTCGGTTGATAGTTGACATTAGCTAACATTGATAGCTAGCATTGATAGTTGCTTTCGATTCTTACGGTTCATAAGTAAACAAACCAAAGTTTAACGGAATATATACAGGTGTTACATACGTATTCCTGGCCTCTTTTTATTTTTGCATCAACGTTTGTGTTGCTTTCTGCCACAAATTTCACGTTTTACTTGGGATATGGATAAATAGAATTTGGTAACGAGATCATCTTTTTATCCCTATTTTTGCACTTGGTGCGTTTGACATTACAAACAGAAACTATTTTTTAATAATTTGTCATCCTTATTTTTGTCATTCAGACCAACGACCTTCAGATGCGCGTTTCTCATCACAGGCAGAAATTTTCTACAACCTGCCTTTTTAACGAGTATTACGTATGTTTCAAATGTGAAACACGGAAAACAAATGACCGTGGTGGTAGTGTCATGTACCTCTGTGCGGCTAACCTTGAGATCTCTTCTTACGATTCATAAGTAAATAAACTGGCTAACAAAATATTTATGTACAGATATAATAGAAATACCTTTTGTAAAAGTTCATGTGACACTTCTATTTTTACGTCCATGTTTATGTCTTCCGCTTCGTGTCCTAATCGCTTTATTCGTTTTTAGTAACCCGGAGACGCTATGTTCTTACCACTCCTAGTTTCTCCCATATTGTTTAACTCCCTTTTTTCTTCCATATGAGTGACGTTCTTCATTTTTGCACATCACACATGCTGTACATTTTTGTACATTTAAACCTTTTAAAACTTTGGTTTTATTTTTGCTTGCAGCTATGACGGTCATCCTCCACAAGGTAGTTTCCTTTATTTTCATAAAAAAAATTTTTTTTTATTAGATTGGCCGTCTTCCCCTTAACCTTTCTTAGCACCTTCATATACTCCTGACAGCCGCGCAACCCTCAGGCTCCTGACACGCTAGCCCTGCGCCCGCCCCTCGCCGCTACTTTGCCGTCGTCGATCACGCTTGCTCGCGCGAAGAATATTCGCCGACGCGGCTCGGTTCGCGCTTGCAAAAAACACTTTCGATTCGCCGTTCGGCCTGCGCGACGCGCTCAAGTGTCCGTCGTCCTAATTCGCAATTTCTCGTCATGCTTCCGCGGTCGGCCGGCGCCAGCCGGCCACGCATGGCCATCGATGGCATCATTTCCCGGCGGCGTTGCCCGGCCAGCGTCCGTGATCATTAATTCTGAGGCTTCGCCCGAGTGTCGACGGGGGAATTACTCCTCGTCGGGCTACCATTCCCGTCGATGGACGTTCGCATCCTCATATGTTCTGACGCTCCTTGACCGACGGTTTGGACGCGTACTGTGTTCAGAGTGACCGATGCAGGACGGCAGATCTATGGCTTGCCATATTTGCCTGGTATTCCGTGTTCCTTGAAGTGGCGATGAAGCTTGAGAGGACACCTTTATTTCCAGCACTGCTGATTGCTTCTGGTATGGGCCTTGAGCAGCTGCGGGTAGGCTATCTATACCCACTGGAAAGCGTTGTGAGTTCTGCCTTGAGAGATTTGCTCGGTGAACTTCTATTCAAGTGGTGCGTCGTTCGTTGCTCAAAGTATTAAAAGAGATTCACACTGCTCAGAAGGGATTCGTATGTAGCTGCGAAAAAAAGGTTTCTCTCCAGATTATTTTTGTCCCCAATCCAGGACAACTTTCCACAACATTCAAGTGGGTCCATGTTAATTAAGAGATTTATTTTTGTGAGATGAATGGCCAATCTTTGCACATGGCAAAGAGACAACACTTTTTTTTTCACATATTTCACATATCTTCCTCTTTCGCACCATTACGCTGTCATATCTCTGCTACGAACCTGCGAATTTTACTTCTCCATTCGCGATAGACGAACACCGATACTCAAAAATGGTTACATGAGGAAATAATTTAAATTCAGAAAATCGCTACGTTGTTTATCGCATCGCAGCTCACTTTAGCAGTTCTCAGTGATCGATCCAAAGTCAGATATACCACGATAAAGATTCCCAAAATTCTGAGGAAATTGCAATGACTCTCTGGTATTGCTGCACTATGCTTCAGCTTTGAGTGCACAACGTGCAAAAATATTTGTAAAGCGTCCTAAAATAGTCGTCCTTATTCACCACTTCTATCATCTATCGGTGTTTAGTTATCAACCAAAAGTCAGAAGTAAATAAGGAACACGTGCTTTTAAAATTAAACTCGTACAAGGCCCTATAATTGGATTCAGAGGCTCTTTAAAGCAAAAATACTTGTAAATCGTCCTAAAATGGTCGTATTCTGCAAACGTTCTCTCATACCGACTGAGTTCATCGTCAAGCCGATGCCGTCCCATCTCAAGTTTACAGCTTGCCATAGCTCTTGAACTTTTCAGTGCACCCAAGATGAGAGTGCAGGATAAGGATCTGAATAATTTCCAGAAAAAAAAGATACTCTGTTGGCGTGTAGGCTTCACCTTTCTGGTGAGAATAAAACCGCAAAAATTATGCCCATCCTTAGAAGCGTGCCTGCATTACGCTGCAACAAAAATACGGTCGAGATGATCATGGCCGGAGACCGGAACTCTCGGAACGAAGTTGACCACTTTGCAGATTAATTAAAATTGGATTAGTTCTCTGGGAACAAGTGGCCCTGCTCCAGAAGCGGATGTGCAACTGGACGCCTATAAATATTTGAACACTTCCATGGATTATCTCAGAAACCTTTCATAATGGATTTCCACTGTATTAAAGGAAGCGATTAGGACGTCCTAGAAGTGCAATCGGAGGACACCGAGGAATTCGGACCAATTATTTCCGTTTGCAGTGTGGCTGCCCCTCGAAAACCATAATGAGCTGATTGACGTTCCTACGTCAGAGTTTGAATCATTTTCCAGTGGATGGATATGCACTTTGGCGAGAGAAATTGGATCGTCGTGGGACGACGCACGAATTGGCCTCCAAAATTGTGCTTTGTTCAGAAAGTATTACTGTTGAGGTCTGTCCTATTGTTGACCGCTTGTGGAGCATGGTTTTTAAAGAAGTACTTGCTCGAATCTTACGTCTCGAGACCTAGCGTTCTAACGGTCTTAGACTATTTAATTAGAAAAAAATGATCTAAACCTAAAAGGGTGTTTCCTATCTTTGCTAAGCACATTGCTAAGCACTTTTTTAGCAATAGGTGTTAATGATTCACTACAAAAATATTCAATATTACACGGACGAACATCTTTTACATAGGACGAAAACGACAATAACTGACATTACCTTAGCTAATTTTATATGCGGAAAAATATACAATTAAAATCATGCATGCACCATGAGCCAAAAATATGTCAAAATACAAGCTCAATCTAATGGCGCCCACCTTTTACCATGACTACATGCTAGTACAAAAATCCACTAAAAAGAAGCTTCTCAAAAGTTATGTCGGCGATAAAACAAAAATAAAAAAATTTAACTCACAGTATAATGCAAAGAATTCACTTATTATTTATTTGTAATAACCAAATGTGGGATGAACAAATAAAATGTGGGGGGATTAACAACTATAAGTGGATCTAATTTGTATTGGGCACACGAGCTGGCCTCGTAAGAAGTTATGTAGCACAAGCATACCATAAAAATAAAAAAATAAAATAGTTCATTTCAAGGAAAATGGGAAAATAGCCGTGCTAGTTGAGGGTATAAAGAACTTCTCTTGCAAAAGGAAAAAAAAATGATAAACGATGGATTCTTCTCCAGAGATTTGTCAATCCGTTCTATCATATAGATATACAGATATATGTATGTATCCTCCTTGCGTCATCTGGCCTGAAAAATCATCTCCTCCACATTTAAGGCGAAAACTTATTGATTAATTTTGATTGCGGTGTAACAACCAAAAACTGGTCGCAACATAAAAAACGGCAGCGTTCGATTTCTGCTCGGTACCTTCGCATATCCGGTTATCGAAGCAGCCATTCCCTGCTTTTTCCTTCACCTCCATCACAGATGAACCTTATTCGAGCTTCTTGTGCGTTCTCAGATTCCATTTCCGTGTCGTTCGCGCGTGTCTCCAAGTGCGGCTTCCTATTTTAGTCAAAAATGTTTCATTATACTTATCACGCTTCCAGAGGTAGCTACAGCACCTGCGACTGAAACCATATCGTCACCACAGGTGGCCCCGATTCCACCTGCACTCAGCAATGCGTTAGAACCGGTCCCGACACCAGTGGCTATGCAATGTGGCGGCCCAATCAGCAGCTCCGGTCACGCGCTCATGCAACGGTCACACTCGCAAGATTTCGCCGGAGGCGGACTTCAACCGAGCAGATTAGCCGCCGCTGGAGGCGCGAAGCTGGCGCCCACCAGCGCACGGGGAGGCGGTCTCCTTACGGGTAGCAGGAATCAGCTGGCTCCGGGCACCGGAATGGTCATGTAAGTTTTTGGTGCCATTTGAGTGCACGCGCTGTGATCTAACGACTGATTGACTGGAAGTCTATTCCTCACCCAAATTCACGTCTCAAATCTGCATCAAAAATAATGGAAATACATTAGAGATCCTGAAACTGACAAACATTAATATAAATATCAATAATAAATATCCAACATTGCTACATCAAGCATAAGGCCTAAGATCTGAAACCAAAAATAATGAAAATACGTTACAAATCATGAAAAACATTGCCATTTTATGGAGCAAATTTACTGGACTTATCCTAAAACCTACTCCCTCTTAAAGCATCAGCTTTCTCTTCAAATGCCCGAAAAACCCTGGCTCAAAAATGCATGTCCTTTCGTTTTAGGAGTCGTTCAGTCACCGACAGCTTAGGACCTTCTTCGCTCACACAGCGCCAATTCCAAAATCAGTTCAATAATCTCCGACCGCCCTCACCCTCCGTCACCGTCACGTCGCCCGGTGAATCCAGCAGCGCTTCATCGACCCTTGGACGCGGCAATCGCGGTCCCAAGAACCAGAAGGCCCACAGCATCCCGCACCGATGGCACCCGAAACGGTCCCATCTCACCTTCTCGGGTATCTGCTCCGTGTGCCAACGGCCACTCGGGTTCTTTTCACCCTACGAGAAGTGCAAGATGTGCAAGTAGGTGGCGGACGTGTGGACGGTTTTGACGAGAGTGCGTTTCAGGCAGAAGATCCACAGCGAATGTAAATCACGGGTTGGCGACTCATGTGGGCTGACGCAGGATCATCTCAGCACGCTGATAAAGGAGATCTTTATCTCGGAAAATCAGGTATGACAATAGTCTTCACTTCTGAAGTGGTTAATCAGGAGGTTCATGGTTAAAATTTGGTCGAACACAGAGGTTATACCCACAAATTCAACTGCATTCATAGGCCTTCCATCTTTACTCCATTTGTATCCACTTCTCCACTAGAACCACCCTTAACGTCTCTATCTTCAGGGTAACTGGGGCGCAACCCACTCGCATTCCATGAACGACGTCCAAACGTTCCAGTACAGCTACCCTGACTCTACCGTACTCATGGACAGTAGTAGCTCGACAAACAGTTCCACTCCGTCAACTCCAGGTACTACTCTGCTTTGAACCGAGAACACTCTCCCCCTTTAGCTATAATCACCACATCCTACCCATATCTTTCCTCCCTCCCCACAACGAACGAAGAGTCGCCATCTACGTCTCCCTACGAGCGCGGCACAGTCTCCGCCGCGCCTCGCTGCACGGGCACCTTCACCTTCGACGAGCCACATATCGTGCCGCACATCATCCTCCCGCCGCACTCCGGCGAAGAAGATCTCAACGCCTCCGGGCAGCAGCTGGTGGAGTCACAAGGCTCCGACTGCACCGTAGCGTCGAGCGAGACGACGGTCGTGGAACAGCACCTGGACGCGACGAATTCGCACTCCGAGAGGAGAAAAATAGAGAGGAACCGATGGAACAACGACACGATACGAGGGCCGAGCCTGTGGAATGATCTCAACATCCCCTACAACAAGATCGATTTCGAGCCGAAGTCGCTTATTGGGAGAGGACATTTCGGAGAGGTAGGTCTTGGAATGAATACCAAAAATGAGGCGGCCGATTCAAAACGATGTGATTGGAGACGGTCTTCACAAAAATAGTGATTCTTGCCATCAATAAAACATCGAAATAGCCTGAGTTTAGGGCGATTTTCTTTACCAAAAGTTAAAGTCCCGATCAAGGTGTAACGGTGTCAAGGTGACAACAAAGTCGCTTATTTGTGAGGTTCTCAATTGGCTTCAAAAATCCAAATTATTAAAATTATCCTGTGTTCTATTTTCATTTTTTCCACTGGCTAACCGGATCCTTCAATGGACTTTAAAAATTTAATTTTATTCCCGAATCAATGGCAATTCACAGTGCAGGATGCCATAAGTGCAAAACTGAGAGAGTACAATAAACACAAATTTTCAAAAGCATACTTTATTGTTTTCCGGTGCGATATCACCCTCAAGAGAAACTGCAAAACAATTTTGTCTAATGTCTCAAAGTAGCCGATATGAGAATATAACTATTCATTTGTCCTTTCAAATAAACAACATATGGTAATGGAGCGAAGATCATAAGCTGCAAAAATGACGATAAAACACTATTAATTACGGTGCCAAGGTGAAAAAAAATGAAATGAGGTTTTGAAGTTTTGCAATTCGTAGGATTCACTACCGTTTCACAGCGTTAGGCAAAATGCGCACCTTGTCGTTGACTCAGAATTTAGCGCCACACGAAATTTGAGGCGTGATAGTGAGAAAAACACACGAGTACTACATAGTGGAATGGCTAATGAGAAGAGTGTCGTCAATATTCATGAAGTTGCGAAAAACCTCCCAATTGCTCTCAAAAATCCACAACTATTACCCCATGCTTCTACGCTTTTGTTTAGGTTCACCGTGGAGAACATTTCGGTGAAGTCGCCGTCAAGAAGCTCTACATGGACCATGTGGAAGAGAGTCGACGACTGGAGGTATTCAAGCAGGAGCTGTCCTCCTTCCGCAACTCGCGGCACGACTACATCGTCCTCTTCCTCGGCTGGACCACCAACGGCACGGACTTCGGCATCGTCATGAACTACTGCCGTGGCAAGACGCTGCACCAGATCCTGCACGGAACCGTGCGGCCGGGTCCTTCTTCCGCGATGGGCGGCGGCTCCTCGTACAACCTGTACAACCCACCACACGCCGACTACGACCGTCTTGACTTCTCCCAGATGGTCAACTTTGCGCAGCAGATCTGCCAGGGCGTGTCCTACCTGCACACGAAGAAGATCCTGCACAAAGACCTCCGGTCGAAGAACATCTTCGTCGAGAAGAACAAGATCGTGATCACCGACTTCGGCATCTTCAGCATGAAGAGACTTGTACATAG
The DNA here is from genome assembly GCA_016648015.1 of Steinernema khuongi. Taxonomy (NCBI): domain Eukaryota; kingdom Metazoa; phylum Nematoda; class Chromadorea; order Rhabditida; family Steinernematidae; genus Steinernema; species Steinernema khuongi. The sequence continues at coordinate 16,280 of JADLIF010000757.1, read as the reverse complement.
GAGTGCTCTGGATGTTCAAGACGAAACGTAAGAGCTTCTCGGTCTCCACTGGAACGCTTCACCACCGTTTCAGAGAGTGCAAAGGGTTCGCCGTGCCCAAACACTGGTTGTGCTACCTGGCTCCGGAGTTGATCCGACGAATTACTGCCACCGGGGATGAACTTCCGTTCACCATGAACTCGGACGTGTTCGCCTTTGGGTAGGTTTCTTGCTATGGACAGTAATTGCCAAAAATAATCCTGAGTAAAGTAAGCAAGCATATATTTGTATATTTGGTATAATTGGCTGCAAAAATATCCAGAAATCTCTTTGCGGGCGGAAAGGGCAAAAAATTTAAGAGAAGGGGGATGGGCGATTTATCGATTCGCGACTCTCTAAGATCGCCATCTCTCTAAGAGAGCCACACTTGCCTGAAGCTAAAAAAAAAGCTCACTAAAAATGATCGCTTTGATTATAATGCGCAAGAAAACGAACCAAAATTAGAAACTGACCAGGGGATAAAGCTATCTCAAACAAAAATATATTGAACTGGCTGTGCCCCGGTGGTCAAACTGACGTGTAGAGGTATAAGCATGGAAAACCTAGAAGTGCAAAAATTAAGTAACCAAAGAAATCTGGCATTGCTTGTGAGTGGAAAAAGCAAAAAACTCAAGAGATTCGCGACTCGATCGCCATTTATCCTCGAGCAAAAATATAAAAAATAGAGGTGGTTAAACTGACGTGTAGAGGTGTACAAAGGGTTGCAAAAACCATCTGGGAGAAGTCAATACGGTTGTAGTCGGCGTGTGGCAGGTTGCACTAGTTGTACGAGGAGCCGCCTCCCATCGCGGAAGAAGGACCCGCCCGCAAAACCGAGGGTTGCAAAAATTAAATCTCTGTGCGCAAAATATTTGGAAAAGACTTTTATGCGGAAGCAAGAAGCAGAAATTAAATGTACTGTCCTACACTACTGCAAAAGTTGTCCAGATATGTCGATGCCTAATGCCATGGCCTCCCCAAAAAATCGCAAAAACCCCTGAACCTGTATCATGTGACTATTCTTTAACGAAATACGATTCCAGGAATTTAAACGTATTTGACGTCTCCCATTATAAGCTTGGCTCGAACTAATTGTCAACCTAACCTGTTGCAAAAATTTCAGAACGATCTGGTACGAACTGTTGACACAGCGATTCCCCTACGACAACCAAGATGGCGATGCTGTTATGTACCTGGCCGGGTGCGGCATCAAAGGTGCCCTCCAAAACCTGAACGCCACAAGGGAGTCAAAGGTAGAATCTACAGTTCCTAAACGTTATCCAACACCCATTCCTACAGGTCATCCTGATGAAGTGCTGGAATTCGGAGCCGTCGGAACGTGTGAACTTCCTGAAACTGGCCGAGATGATCGACCGCTTCCCGCGAAAACGCATGAACCGCAGTCCGTCGTTCCCCTACCGAGGGCTTTCCCGTAGTCACGAGTCGCTTGCGGCGTAATCTCTTCTTCTCACTCACTCACACACACTTCTTTCCTGCTACTGAAGCTTATGTAACTTAAAGAACTGACAAAACCGGAGCTATATATACTGATCTTTCGACAACCGATGAATGGAATCGTGTCAAATAAAGCGTATTTATTTATTTCTTTTGTTGTATTACAGTACGCAGATCTTCGCAAGCCAGAGGAGCTCCTCAGCGGACCTAGCCCCAGTAAACTAGCCCCACTTAACATGACCTATATGTCTGCTTTCAGAGATAATATAGGATGAACGATTCGAGATAATCTATTCCTTATAACAAATCAAAAAATCTCACCTAAGACTTTGGTCTTTTCGATGGAGAAGCTATTTATAGTTTTCGATCTTCTACTGAGCCACTCGTTGCTTTGTATAAAAGCAGCATGCATCAATAAACTAGACACACTTTAAGAGAACAATTAAAAGAAATTGAAGAATTTATGAAAGGAACACATTTAAAGTGATATTCCCCTTTCCAGTCGTGAAGTCGTGATTCGTTCTATTATTTTTCAAAGTAATATTCCAAATGTAGACATTCTCCAGGAAAAAAAATTCAGCAAAAATGTAAAATAAAGCACATCGATGTAATGTAATAGTTATCTAAAAAGCAGCGAGCAATTTTCGAATATTTTCGAAATTTTCGAATACAAGAATATTTCTAGTGATATTCCCATGTTCTCTACATTCTACTGGTTCTTTTTATCTGTCTTTGTTTTTGTTAATTTCTCCAAGACAAAGGAACTGCTCCTTACTTAACAGGCCCTAGAGAAAACAAGCACAGTTGAAACATGCTGAATGATTTATTGAGTTCACAAGGAATGCAGTTAAGAACGATGAAAATGAAATTAATCGGGAGTGGTTTCCTTATTTTCCGAAGAAATCCATGCAGCAACCGTTGATGCACAACTCTTGTGCATCAATTATATCACTTCCAGCGCATTGGTCGTCCTCTTGGCCTGAATCAAGTTTATGGGTCATACACTTAGGAAAAAGTATTTACAAGCTCGGCCGTCGGGTCCACACGAGGCGTTCAAAGTGGCGATCATGGCCACAGCAAGCAGAAGAAGGATCTAAACGACAATATGCTCTTTTGTACACATCCTGGAGACCAGCTTACGACGTAGAAGGTGCGAATGGAGAACATGACGGTGGTTCTGGGAACAACTGAGAGTTGCGAGGGTGTGTAGCCGGACACGGCCCCTTAAATTAAAGGCCAACTCTGATAAGAAGGACGAGATCCTGTTTAGCCGTGATTGCTCCTCCTTACGGCCGAAGATCTACACGTGCAAAAAAATGCACTTCTTTGTTTGAGTAGTGTTGATGAAACGAGAATTGTGCGAGGTGATAAGGAAACCAAAGGTTGCGTGCTTGAGTGGACGATAAGTAATCTATAGTGCCAAATGTTATGGGACCGCTTTGCCTGTACACACCGTGAAGAACTTCCTTCTTTAGGATACTGTAGTTTCATAGTTATCATGTAACCTTGGCACACAGTCCCGGGACGCCGAAAGTCGCGGACGCCTAAAACCCCTGGGGGGACACCGAAACCCGATTTGTGCCGTAACCTTTTATCCTTAAATTTTGAAGAACTTACACGCAGTAAGATGAAGGACACACAGTATCATGAGGAGCAATTAGTGGGTACAAATATCCACTTATTGTTAGTCACTGCGGTGCATGCCTTCCTTGTTGTAATCGTTAAAGGAATAAAGATGACCCCCGGAAGAATTCCTTGAAAGCACAGCACACATCTGCAAAAATGCCGCACGGTCATCTTCCCGTCATTTCCAATACCGTCACCAGTTAACATAGCCCAGAAAATATGCGCTTTACGGTCCCAGATGGGCACGAGTCGTGCCCATCTGGGACCGATCCTTGATCATCCTTGATCAGTTTCCGCAATCGCTCATCGCCATAGAAGTCATGTTAGCTACCGCTCGACGTGACTTTATCAAAATTCAACTCACACAACTCTCAATGGCCATTGTTCCAAAAAATCCACGACTATCGAGTTTATCACCTAGAGCTGCTTCATCGTCTTTATTTGATTGAAAGATGTGCTGATGGAATCATCGTCGTTGATAGAGGGGTTCACCATGGTGGATAGGCAGCGATTGAGGAAGTCCTAGGTTTCTTAGCCGACAGATACCCGTTTGGAGCGCTTAAATCGGGAGACTAGAGATTGGTCGAGGTTGTCCAATGAGAAACAATCCCGATGCCCTGTACATAAGTGCCCAATTGACTAATTCTCCGTCGCTCTGTTCCGCCAATGCAAGTTGTTGTATACTGTATCCTTACGGATACACCCGTTACCCGTAGCAGAAGTTGGCTGTCTTATAAAGTCATACAGTAACCAGATTCAGCCCTGTACTCCAGAGGGCGGTCCTCTTAACCTCTTGACGGAAACGAGTGAATCATGAGAACCCTATTGAGTTTCCCGAACCTCCTAACAGCACTCACCTTCCGCCAAGGACCAAGAGCCTTTGTTAGCAAAATTCTCAAAGGTCCTGCAGAGAAAACTCCCCAAAACTCCTTCCGGGTGACCTTCACATGCATGACTCATCGGGCAGGGAACGCGAGTCTCTTTCCCACCCCGACCGAACGTGTGACATTTTCACTTTCTCGCGCCGTTCGCTCTCCAGCAGACGAGGCAGCGCTTTGCACGACGACCGCAAAAAACTGATCCTCTCCAGCATTTCGTCTGCCTCTTGCATACAGATGTTGGAATTTATCGATTCGCCCCGCGCGCAGTGCCTCCATCGATTTTTGTCGCCGAGAACAGTCAAAGTTGAGCCAACGGCTGCGGACAGAGGTCGTCCTGTGACTGACCCCCGCGTCCGCTTTCGATTTTGTTGGAATGGCTTGCAAAGCGTCTTGGACAACGTCGTCCCAACTTGTACCTTCGTACAACATACTGTGACTCATGCTAGGCGGAGGCGAAGCTTTTTCTTGCGTAGCTCCTTCCGCTCTATATTTCACAATCGCTTCTTCTTAGCGTCTATGCGGCCTCGTTCTCCTGTGTCCTGACTGTTAAGTGAGCTTTAAAGTAAGAAGGACAAGCTCATTTCGGTTGGATGTTCTTTAGGCATATAGGATTGCTTCAATCCTTCAATTTTCTTCAACTCATGTTTTCGCGTCCGTTGTTGTGTTCATTATTGTTATTAGTGCGTTTAACACTCACTCCTTCCTTTCCAGAAGATGTCCACACCGCACGAATTGGATGAAGAAGAGCTGCTGTTGAGCGAGCCGTGCCCCAGCACCGTGGATCTAGGAGACATCGACGAAGACGCTCTCCTCAATGACAACTTCGACTTCAAGTCGTCGAGTGACAAGAAATTGGAATTAACCGAAGAAGAGCTGCTATTTTCGGACGACGATCTGGATCACAAGCCAGCGCCGCTTCCTCTGCAGCAGTCGTTCTCGAAAGATGACGAACTCGACTTTGACGAAGACATTCTGGACACTGCTCCCACCAAGGAAGACGCTCCTTGCGCGGAACTTGGTGAGGAAACCAAGAAAGAAGTAAGTTATTCCCCACTGGTCTTCCCTAACGATCTCCTCTTCTTCCCGCATCCCATCTTAAATTATCTTTTCATGCTTGGTAGTTGATTAGTGTATTGTAACATCCAAATGCCTAATCCATCTTCGTCCCTCGATTTCAAGATTCGCAAATATCTCCGAATATCACTATATCCACTTATTTTCATACCAGGTCGCATTTTGTGTGTCATATATGATACCTAACTATCTCAACATTCCTTGGCCTTTTCTCCTAATCAAGTTTATGTTCCTTATGTACATAGTGATGATACGGGTAGTGATGATCTGCAGGTATAATTTCCCTCCATGGTTTAGTATCTGAATCGTTTTTGTTTTCCTCTATCTTGAACGCGGGACATCGGGCGCCCTTCATATCAGTGCAGGCCCCTTATTCATGGTTCTTCATAAAACTGAATACTTATGAGGAGTATAGGGGAAGATTCTCTTTGATATATCGACGTTGTCGTTGCAACCCACCCTTCCCAATTCCAGATCGCATAAGCGGGAAATTCCAGATCTTCGTACAATGAATTTCTCCTATTCATTGCAATGTAAAAGCTCCATTTTTGAGCTTTAATCACGGAATTCCCTATAGGGTGTTGTCATCTGATAGTTCAAAACCAATAAATATCATGGTGCACAGAAGGATACGCATGAGGACGTCGGTGTTTCTCTGTAATCGTTTACCTGCGTACACTCAATTTAGGAAGTGAAAGAAGATGAGACGAAAGAGGAGAAACCACAAAGGCAACGGATAAGAGCTCCTTCTCCCCTTGCCGAAGACAAGGCGCCACAAGAAGGCAGACCTAACTCCTCAAAAGACAACCGTCCAAGGCCGGGACCCAAGATTCATGTTAACCCCAATTTCCAAGGTAGAACAGCTGTTAGAGGTAGCTATATCGTTTAGCGGTGATTTGAAAAGAATGTGCTCTCCTAGGTCCTCCTCCTATTGTCAACCCAATTATGGGAAACCCAGTGCTGAATGTCGCCAACTCTTTAATCCAAAGCCAACTAGCAAATATGGCCGGTATGGCTCCACACCTGCGTCCGGCTCCCGTCCCACTGATGTCCCTCCGTCCAGCCCCTAACCCCATGCCACAAGTTTATCTCCGGCCGGCCATCCCGAACCCTCAAAATCAAGGCTACAGCATGGGCGTTCCGGGACCGCAGCTGCAGATGCCTCCAGTCCGACTTCCTATGCCACCGCCCCCGATGATCGCCCCATTCGGAGGGCCTATTCCTCAGAGGCCTCCGTACGTCGGAGCACCCAGCGCAGCACCTCCACCTAATGTCGGGCGCCACAATTGGAACGATGATGTTAATCAGTTCCTCCAGAGATTGAACCAACCGAACGGTCGGTGGGAAACTTTCTCATACCATTATTTTTATTCTCTATCCGTCAGTTTACTGTTGTATATATATTTTCAGCACTCTCTCAACCTCCTCCTCTGATTCCCGATCGCTCCCACCCACCTCGTCAATCTTCACGGGACCGTCACCGTCGACACCGACGATCCTCCAGACGACGCCGTCGCCGTTCCTCTTCTCGTTCGTATTCCCGAAGTCGGTCCAACTCCAGAAGTTCAACTCGCAGCGACTCGCGCTCCGGCAGTTCCTACAGCAGTCGGTCAAGATCGCCTACCCATTCGCGCTCACCGCGGGACCGAGGCTACAGGTCACAAATGCCAGTGGAAAGCCATCCACCAGCTCGGGATCCCGGTGGCTACATCCCCAAAAATCGACGATCAGGTGGAAGCTCGGGTAGCCGAGGAAGCACTTCGAGACGTGACACCAACATGGACTGCGTAAAAGCCATTGGACTGGATCACGACTACTTGTCGAAGTTGGAAGAACATAAACGTCTCCGCGAGCAGATGCTGAAGAAGAAGGAGCAGAGACGGAACGAGAATAGAGGAAGCCCAGGCCCATCGCAGTCTGGCAAGAGGGACCATCCTCCTCAAGATCCACTGCCCACCGACGACAAGAAGCGCATCGGCCGTTCCAAGGCCTACTTGGTGGTAGTTGTGGACAAAGTGGCGAGATGGTCGGCCGCTCAGGCCACGATCCAAGCGATAGCTTCGGCTACTGGGAGAATCAAGGTAAGATGCATAATGTATTACGCTTTTCAATATGGTGCTCCTTTCAGAAATGCTGGCAGTCTTCGCCATCTACCGTATCCATAGTCTTCCACGAACACGACAACGCCAAGAAGTTCATGATCAACCAGAACGGAAAGGTTTACGGAGGATGCCGACTTTCCATACGACTGGAAAAGGCGTATTTAAATCTGGCCACTGTGTAATGCTGCTGGTTATTTATATGTGTAAAATTTTCTATTTCTTGCATAAATTGTACAAATCTATCCCAATCGTAAATGTATCTTGCTATGTAAGTACCAGGAGATGGTTGTCTTTGAGAAGTGGATTGTCATATTCGTGTTCTTTACGGACATATATAGTCTTCACCGCCAATTTGATGTGTTCGTCTCTTCGTTCGGCAGCTTCCCAATAACCTGATAATCGAGGGAATCGCCGACAAGGAGGTGCTCACAGTCGACGAGCCAAAGGAGTGCGCCACACGATGGACAAGCAAGCTTCCCAAGGCCATCGATACCTTCGATACATCGGAAATGGTGTTGCAATAGGTTGCAAGAAACAAGCTCTTGTTCTCAAAACAGGTTCCAGGCCACACAAAGAAAGCTCGACCAGTGGAATCCCCATCCTTCCCTTTAATGTGATACATCCTTTGGACGACATTCCGTGACCTTGCGGCTCAAGAGCTCATCCACGACCCAGCGGTACATTATCTGTTTTCGGCGAGTGTGCTCTCTGCGTTTAATCTCTTTTATCCCGCGGCCCGTTGAGCTGACCTTTACTCGTCGGGAACACAAAAAACAAATGCCGCAAAAACAGAAAAACAACATGCAACTGTTAATTTGTGCCAATTTTGGAGTACAATTGTGGAGCACTTTGTGTCGATGCTACAGAAACCTGATTATTAGTGCTGTGCGTTAACGTAGCCACCTTTCGAAAGAGATTTTCTAGAAGGGGAGTTGGTTAAGTAACGTTCATAACCACGCGCGACGGCGACCGCGACGGCGACAGGGTGTTCATAACCGCAAGCGACCGTCGCTCGGAAAACGAGCAAACAAGAAGGAGCTTCATTCTGCGACGAAGAATCTCCACAGAAGCCGTTTTTCCCTTCCGACTATAAAGGCCGGGCCATAATCGCGGAGCGATTTCTCATGGCCAGCTTCGGACTTTCTTTCCGCTTAGGACCTACACTTAGCTTCGGCAAACCTCTTTGGGCTTCGACCTACTGCCAGCTTCGACGATTACGAGGGATCGCAGATCCCTCGTTTGGAGTAGGTAATGTGAATCATAACGGTCATAAAAATACGGTGGTTCTGCGAAGTTACGGTAAAATACGACGGATGTCGGCCAGGCACACCTTTTGTAACCAGTAGCCCCTCTCCTCTGCTTAATTTCTTTCTTTTATCCTACTATGTATGCGCTAATCCCATTTGCCGTCGACCGTCCAACAAAGTTTTGCCGCACACCATCTCTCAATCTCATGACTTCCAATCATCTAAAAGCCATTAATGCATAATGCAAAGTGAGCAGAGGCCAACATAATATTGAGTCATGCAAGCAAGTGCAATCGGGGTATAATATGGCTGGATCACTGAGATCTGCTCAAAGACCGGCTTCAGCTAACAGCTGCAGCTGGCTTTAGGGTGACTGAATTATCTGACAGATACAACGCCGATATACGAATGACATATAAGTAGATATGTAGAAACATGTACCGTACCCTTACTTCCAAAAAAAACAAAAGTGCGTTCAGTAATGACCCAGCTCAAGTCATGAGCTAATGAGAGATATGCTTCAACGGTTGCCTGCGCGCTCCATTAGCTCAAAATGGCACACCTTCTTTTGGTAATACAATCGAAGACTCTGATTAGAATGTATCATAAAGTAGTTGAACGTTCGGAAAAACGTATTATAAGCACTGAGCAAATGGAAACGCAGAAGCTGATTTGCTTGAAACATTGCACTTCTTTAAGATGCTTATCTGCGATTAGTGCTCTACGATGGAGGGAAATGTAGGAAGCTGGACTTGCTGGAAAGCGTCCATATGAATCCACAACGTTGAAAGACTTCTGATCCTTCTACTGGAGCTTTCTACTTCCAGGAAACTAAACTATGATGCATCCACTTAACGGAATTCCGGTCCACACAGCTTACAAATCAACCGCGTCACACTCGGATGTTTGTAGAAGCTAGTGATTTCCTGTTAAAGTGGACGATCTTTGACACGTACTCAATTCCATCTGCTCTCCGTAAAGTTTCCAAACCCATAGCTACTTCTTGAAACAGGCTATAGTGTACTTAAACGTCGGCTACACATTGAACTGTGTAGTCGTTTTTACGACTTTGTCTCAGCATTTGGTCGGAGATAAAAGTCCTTAGCTCTAATCCTCTCTTGAGCATCCGCGGATAAAATAAGTACAATTTTTGTCGTCTTATCTGTTGATTTTCTTAATCCTATAGGTCAACAAGTCATGAGCTAAATTTACGTCCTCTCTGGGGATCATGAGCCATGTCTCAAAATAGCAAAACATAGTCGGACAAAGTGTGGTGAAATCAATCAGCCATACATCCAGGATTTAGGGTGTTCTTAAACTCGGATCAGTCGAAGTCAGAGCATACACCGATGCGCGTTAAGGCCTATACATAGTTCCGGCTCACATGTAAATATTCCCAAGTGTCCGCCTGGGATTTTAACGAAATCTGGTGTGAATGATAGTCCTGGATGCAAGTATTACAGCGCACATAGCGAGAGCGGCCCTAACTCAAAATTTCTTACCTACGGAACCAAAAAACTTTTGCTTTTGAATGACAGCGATGGTAAGCCCAATTGCGAAACGTTAAGGAACGGTGATCGTGTGGTGTAGTGGCAAGTGTCTCGATTAGCAAACGGTTAGTCCGGTTCGAATCAAGTGTTTACGCTGTTTTTAGCCATTTCCCTCTGCTACAGTTTAATGGCGGAGAATATTTGCCGCATGAGGCCGCCAAGGCGCAGAACCGCGCAGAACCTTCGCTGACTTTCTCTGTTCGTCTGCACTCTCTCACACCGCTCGTGGTGGACTTCTTCTCTGGAAAATCGCCCTTAGGCGTGGTTTTACGCCTCTGCGCGCTCTGAATCCATGTGCATCGTGTTCAGCGCCGTCAACTACCCCTATTCTGGCCGTTTTTAGGAATTAAGATTTTCGGTGAAAATCTAAAAAACCATGATGGTACCATCATGGTTTTTGTAGAATCGGGTCCAGAATCCAAAGTCCTTAGAAGGGTCGTTTTAGGGGTAATCGATGGCGCTGAACACGATGCACAAGGTTTCAGTGCGCGCCGAGGCGTAAAACCACACCTGAGGGCGATTTTTCAGAGAAGAAATCTGCAAAGAGCGGTGTGAGAGAGCGCAGACGAACAGAGAAGTCTGCGAAGATTCTGCGCGGTTCTGCGCCTTGGCGGCCTCATGCGGCAAATATTCTCCGCCATTAAACTGTAGCAAAGGGAAATGGCTAAAAACAGCGTAAACACTTGATTCGAACCGGACTAACCGTTTGCTAATCGAGACACTTGCCACTACACCACACGATCACCTTCTGTTAACGTTTCGCAATCGCACTTACCATCGTTGTCATTCAAAAGCAAAAGTTTTTTGATTCCGTAGGTAAGAACTTTTGAGCTAGGGCCGCTCCCGCTATGTGCCCTGTAATACTTACACCTAGGACTATCATTCACACTAGACTTCGTTAAAATCCCAGGCGGGCACTTGGGAATGTTTACATGTCAGTGCTGATCTCGGCTTAACAAACGACGGTAATTCTTTGAAGGTTTTTGAAGGTCCAAAACGGCTTTCCTGTGAGTCTGTGCAGCCATGTACTTTTGAACATATTATAGTGGATTCTATGCGAATTGCATGCCATGAATCTTTGAAGGAAAGATGTATTCACAAAACAACTACAGTAGCGCCTGGTCAGTTTTTGAGGGATCACGAGGTCGAATCTGTCCTGAGGAGCTAATAAAGTCAGCTGGCGATGGATCTCTTGGAGTTTTCGAAGGGTTCGGGGTTCATTTTCAAAACAAGTCTCCGATCAGTCCCATTCCATGTTCTCAAAAGGATATTAAAGTATTTTCGTCAACCGCCTTCATATGTCGATCTTACTGTGTTCTTCTCCTTGGATCCACTTTTGCAAACATTGCAAGCCTCTGATAACGAAGCCCTTATGCATATGAGTGCACGCCATGAGGAAAAATGATCAGGAAACCTTTCAATATCTTGCCACTGTTTATTTTCTTCGAGCATGCCGTCAAAGTTCCACAGGAGATAATGGAAATAGTTTTATTGGCTATCTACAGCGAACTCAAACAGTCACGTGGAAGTATCCAAATATTGCGGCAGCCAGTTGCCGTCTTCGTAGGCTAGCGGCCCGCCGCTGCGAAAGTAACCGTGGATCGACCACTCAGAAGTTGGCTGTGTTCCTTCTGACAAACGTGAGCTTCCTCCTGCGACGAAGAATCTCGGCGGGGGTCGGCGGAGGGTGTTTCCGGGAAAGCGCCAGTTCGATATCTTCGTTCGAATAGGTAATGTGGATCATGACGGTCGCAAGGCAGGAGCAAGCTACCGTAGTCTGCAGGGAACGGGAATGAGGGCTTGAAGGGTTACTCGTCCGTTTTATACTGGTCAGCTCCGCCTCTTTCCTCGAATTCGCTTCCCATAATTCCGGCGCGCCTACTCCACCCTCTTCTTCACGCAAGATTTGATCAGGCGGAGGTCTTTCATCATGTGCGATGAGGGTACATTCAGCTTTGTTGCCAATTAGTAAAATAACAATTTGCAGAAGAAGGCGGCAGATATGACAGTGCACTTCCTTCGAGATGTCAGAATGCTCGGATATTGGAGCATACATTATTACCGTATGAGATGACAACAATGCGTGAGTCACGAGTGACAGCATTCGACCCAAACCCTCCGCAAACAATCCGTTGAATTAGGCACATCATTTGCAAAATCCGATTAGCGGACGACTCTGAAACATAAGATGCGATGTGCACAATGTACTCTTGATTGAACTAAACCCTAATTGGCCGTTCGCAGATTGCGTGTGACCTTCTTTTGAGCTGGCTGTGAAGTGCATTCAATTACGCTCCAATGCGATAGATGTTGGTTTTTGCCCAGCTGATGAGCTGATGAATTAGTACCGTAGCGCGCAATGTGTTTACATTCATGACCTGACCTTTACCGATGGTATTAGAAGGTGGGGTGAGGGTGGACAAAATTAGAAATTAGCACGATCTCGCGGAATTGGCTTTCTTTGTGAAGCTGTGTTCAAAACAATAAAAATCTTACGGTCACAATTCTTTACCGGCGAATCAGGTATAAATATCCTTCTGAATATACTTCATTCACATATCGCATAGGATAAATACTTCAACAAATTTTACGAAACGATGAGGATAAGGGCGTATCCATCAAATACCAACCGATTACATACACTGAATAGTTTTGTACTAGCTCGACTGAACGGCCACCTTCTTGAGATGTTCCATGAACATTTGGAGTGAGACGTCGTCGGTGAACACAGGAGCTCCTCCTTCCTGAAATAGGCATTGCTTGTTACTATATAAGGAAAAACGGGGTAACTTACGTTCGTGTAGGGGTTGTTGTGGGTCAGCGACGGGTTGACCTTGGACAGAAGGAAACGGGCCTGCGAGCCCTCGTACTCGGTGACGATGTATCGTGGAACGGGGAAGCGGTGGGCAAGAATCTCCTTCGCTTCGATGACCGGAGCCTCCAACAGCTGCTTAAGGGAAGCGTACTGCGGGTCCTCGTGGTATTTCATCTTCTTCCAAGCGTCGATGGTCTAAAGAGGGGTTTGTGAGCACTGTGCTCTAGGTTTAGGGACTACCTGGCCGTGGTAGATAAGCACGTGGAAGTAATCGTCCATAAGGAGGATTCTGTCCGGCAGGATGGAGCTGGTGTCGAGGAGTACGGGCTCTGGAGGGCCTTGGAACGAGTATGCGTAGAGCACGGGCTGGATCATCGTCGTGCTGTCCAGGACGTTCTCGCTCATGAGGACGTGCCTAAATGGAAGGTGTTGGTAAGAGGACTGAACGGAGAACTGTTTCACTGCTGTTCATGACTTACCTGTAGTAGGCGGTCTCGTCAGGCGAGTTGTTGAACACCTGCAAAAACTGCGACCGCCGAAGATGGAACATGAACTGCGGGAAGAGGCTGAACTTCTCGTTCAGTCGCAGAGACATCGGATCGTCCTTGTGGTAATCGGCAAACTTCTGCACCAGTCGGATGAGGCTGCGGTCGAGCCATCGAAGCGTTTCGGGTGTGTCATTCTCGTTGGCCGCTCTCCACGAGGCCAACCTCGCCATCAGAACAGCCGCCGCGTCCTGGTCGAAGCCGAAGGCGACGGTTTCCTTTTGAGCGCTCATGTCGGTCCAGAAGCGGCTGGTGGTGGTGACGCGGATGCGTTTGCACCCGTCGGAATGTTGGTATTGGGTGACGAACTGGACGACCACTTGCGATCCCTGGCCCACAGCACTTCCGTGCTGCGCAGTGACCTCGAAGAGGGTGGCTACGGTAGTTCTGGGGCTGATGGAGCAGAACTTCCACTGGCACGTTCCACCGATGCCCACCTCGGTGTCGGAAACCACGGCGTTCTTCACTCCTGCGCTGGAGCAGCATCCCAGAAGGCCTTCGACCTTAAGCCCGTTGCCGACTTTCACCTCCATGGTGGCGTTAAAGGCCATCTTCAGGTTGCCGTTCGCGTCCTTCTCGAACACACGCTGGTAAGTCTGCTTGAAGAGCGACGATTTGAAAGAGTCGGCCATGACGACATATCCTGAAATTTAGCTTTCCTAAAAGCCTGGAATCTTCGACAAACCGCTCGTGTTGTTGAAGCAGGACTTCATCTCGCTGAGACCCGTTTGGTCCAGGGCGCACGAGAAGACGTCGATCGTGTGGCCGTTCTTCACGGCTCTGGCCGCCAAACTGTCGTAGAACTTGATGGCCTTCTTCATGTAGGGCGCGTTGTCTTCCTTGATGGTGTGCCACGAGCGGATGGGGTTCTTCAGCTCGTCGTCGATCACGGCTCCGGGACCGTGGGTGCAGGCGCCTCCGACAAAGGTCAAAATCCTCGCTCCGGTGTTCGGGAGGCTCGCTTCCAGCAGGGTCACCGCCACGGCCAAAGCTGCTCCAGAGGCTCGGAGCGGCCGACGTCCCTGGGGCACGCTCCAACGGTCAGGCTCGACCTCCTCCAGTAGTTCCAGGATGGACGCCTCGCACTCGCTGACAGGCTGCAGGAACTTGTTGGAAGGAGCCTGCAGATGGGCGGCAGCGGCGCCTCCGATACCGTTTTGCATCATTTGTGGTCCGGGCCCTCCAATGCCGTTCATGGGCATTCTCTGCATGGGCATGCCCGGTCTCGCGCTTGTGGCCGGACGACTAATGCACTGCTGTAGGATATCCCGGATCTGCTTCTCATGCACTTCCTTGGCACCCTAAAATAGCGATGAGTAGGAGGTCGAGCGTAAAAACAAACAAAGTTCAGAGGATCCCGCGTTATTTGCCCCCCGGGCTCAACCCGGACGTGAAAAAACAATTAGCGCTTGACGCCCTAATGAAAACTATTCTTCCATTCTGTGCTGCTGATGCGTTTCTTCCGGACAACCATTGTCATCGGCCATTCGCTACTGTAGTCGTTTGCCGTTTTTTGGCTTCCGGAATACGAAACATCTAAGTGCCTCCGCTGATGCCATTGCACCATCCCGCATCGCGCGGTATGAGGTCACTTCCTCCATTTAATTTGATTACTTAAAGCAAACAGCAGAGAGCAAATTAAGCAAAGGGGCATTTAAGCGTCCATATTAAGCCGCTATTGCGCCATCCAGCCAGTGTTTCAGATGGCGCTTTTGCCACCCGCCACGTGAAATGCTACAGTCGAATCGGCGGCACAATAGTTATAGGCTAGTGACCTACATGTGATGTTAAGTTAATAAATTACCTTGAACACGTAAGATCGACATATTCCGCGGGTATTCAGCTCGTGCACTTCAACCATACGGCCGAAAGTGATCAGTCCGACCATCGAGTCAGCAGGGAGGAGGCTGATGGCCGTTTGGATCGACTCCTTTAGGGACTTCAGTTCGTCGGCGGGGAGGCAGGTGTCGACGACGAAGATGAAAATGGGGGCCAGAGTCGTGGCTTTCTAAAAGACATAAAATGAGAGATGAAGGATAGATTGATCTTAAAGTTTCCTAAGTGTTTTTTGGAAGCTAAACGTAGACAAAGCGTAAGAGACCCACCTGAAGCGTATATTCGATGGTCGAGAACTGCGGGTACAGTTCCGGAGGCTTGTTTTCCTGCGAGAGTCCTTGGTAGTGTGGCGGAAACCGATTCTGCTGCCCGCAAATCGCGCATTTCCACGCTTTCGTGTTGTAGTCAACCATACAGTAGGGGTTGAGCACGGCCTTGCACGTGCTTTTGGTGCAAAGCAGAGGGTCATAGGGGAGTTTGGGCTGCTGCTGTACGTCAGCTGGGCGCTCCTTCAACGGCTGGTAGAACGTGGCGACGGGGACAACGATCTTCTGGGCGTCGACGCGCGAGTGCGGCAGAATGTTCCACGTGAACTGGATGCCGTCGAGCCGCTCCTGGTTGGCCAGGTAGTCCTCCCATGACTGTTGTGTCATCAGTGCGCACTCTGCAATGCCTCAAATGTGACAAGCGGTAAAAGCAACAACCCTCAGCAAACGAGCGACCGGTCGCGAATCTGAAAAGGCGACAATAAACGGACTCTTGCAGAACTCCAATGACCTCTTAGAGTCTAGAGTGCAGACACCAGCTTGGACTGCGCACCATTGCAAAGAGCAGACGGTAATGAGACGTCAGAAACTGGAGATGAGACGTTGTGACTGAAAAGGGTGACGCCACGTCTGTAAACGTGAAAGGCTAAAGGGCACTCCGTTCGGGACCACAGTTCGTCTGGATTAGGATTTTTCGCAAGTTCGGGTGATGAACGATTTGCACCCTCAGAAGTTCTGACCAGGGAACCGTCTGAACTGCCCCCCTCAGATTCTGGCGACGCTTACTGTGTAAGTGCGCAAAGTAGCCCTCATGCGAACGCCGATAAAATTCCCGGAGAATGCTGCGTAATATGGGAGAACCAAG